>JAFIDM010082818.1:21679-63544 GCA_023159025.1 Thereuonema tuberculata | reverse complement strand
TTGAAATAAAAAGAATACTTTGTAAAGAATTTTCTTTCTTCAAATTCTTCAATTTCTTTTATTTAAGATAACAACGAATTTGATCTTCAGCATTTAATAATATGTTGATTATTCACACCTTCAAAAAACAAATATCTTCCTGGAATCAGAGTTTTCCTTTATTCCATTTTTAACTAAGATTTTCTTTTTTTCGTCTGGTGGTTTTAGAAATCCCGAAAGACTGTTCTTTGTATCATGCTGTGATTACTCAGTGTAACTAATCGTTATTAGGATTTGCCGTTTATTATATTTCTGAAGGTTGATTAGTAAATATTAAGAAAATAAAGAGCTGTCTCCTCTGAAATGTTTTAATTCTTTTGCTTTTGAACTTTGTTTGTGGGATTCTAGTAAGTTAAGCTTTAGTTAACAACTTTGAATTAACCCGAACTTTTTTCTTTTTCTAGAGTTTTCCTTTCTTTTTACTATTATTCTAGCAGAAAGAGCTAACAGTAGGCACTTCATGTCGGTCAGAATATTAGAAGTCTTTTGGGATTTGTTGCACTTCTGATGACCCTAATGCTACTTCATGATGTGCAACACTTTTCTGTCTATTTTGACAAGAAATACAACATCAGCACGATTTAATCTTCCAAAAATTATTAAAATCAAAACAAAACTATCACAAAATCAAAGAACATGAAAGGTGAAATTGAAATGAAGGAAACCTTTTATTAACGAAATTCATAAAAGAAATTTGCAAAAGAGCCAGATGACCTGAGAAAACAATATGTGTAATCTAAAGCAAAAATATACTACAATTTAAAATTTAAAATTTAAAATACAGAAATTTATTAAGCTTCCAAAATAGGTAAAAATACTAAAATTTATTAAAATTTTAAAAAAGGTTAAAATACTAAAATTGGGATCGTAAATGAGACAAGAGTCTTCGCACTTCACTAAAAAAAAAGTAATAAATTAACAATCAAATATTCACTCTGCTAACAGTGTCCAGAGCGCTGACTGGAAATCGAAACGGGAATGGTAACAGACAAGAAAACATAGGAATAAGTAGGACAATAGGATCAATGAGAAAGAAAGTAGCAGATCGGTGTGGTATCTCGGTAGAACTATGAACCATGACATTGTTTTTTTCTCTAACCCCTCCTCCGTAAGCAGAGACTTCAAGCGTTGATCACAAGAGGCAATTTATCGAAGCACATGATAATGTTGATTGTATTGTAGCGAAGCAAACGGAGGAGAACGTTACTGTAAATCCTGGACCCGAATTAAAAGCAACATTGATATTGTTCACAGAAACGTAGTCATTGTAATGGGAACTTGTGCTAACAATAAATGCCGACTCCTTGCACTTCCGGAGGGAAAGGTAATCAGCCACAGCAAGCAATTTTGGTTTCTGAAAGTTATAGAATGTCCGGTGCTGTTAATATGCATCGCTGTAGTATATGTAAAGCCACTTTTTCCGCATGCTCTGCATGTTCATTTATCCTATCAACAAGGGGGCAACGTGATTCGCCGATAAAATAACAATCACCCTCAAAACAAATCAAAGCATAGAAGAGCCCCTCTACCACGTTCTGTAGGGGTAATGGACTTTAACCTGTCACAAATACTTTATGTTGACTTCCTGCATGAGGAAGTAACGAGAATCCCAAGCTGTCTTAAAAGCTTAGAGACAAGTGGAAAAACATAAGGATGATAGTCAATAGAGATGTACTGTTTAATGACTTGGGAAACACTGACCAACTTTAAAATTGTTGTATAACCAAATCAATATCTACTGTACATGTGTGGAGATGAATTGTGGCGGATAATCATTTCCTCGTAAATAATTGTGGTCCAGTTCATCATTGAAGTTCATCGTTGTTGCATTCAATGAAGTCTAGTTCATCATTGAATGAATCCTTTGAACTGGAAACCGTGAAGGCCCTACAGACGGCCATTTTAACAACATTAATTTTGAAGTTTAGAGAGCAAAATGAATGGAAATTAAAAGTAATATCCGAATATGTCGCCTTGCGAAATCCCTCGGTAGCAAAATGACCTGCTGAAGCAGTAATTCGGACATCGAGTAAGGAAATTGTGCCTTGAATATCCAGTTCCATTTCCAATGTGTTAGTTGAATCAATGCTGTTAAATATGCTGAAAAATTTGTATCTGAACATCATTGTCCGCGGAGAGGAGATGACCATCCCCAGTGTAACATATCGAGTGTAAATGGGCAATGAAAGGCGTTGTTTATCTAAAGCCCCGCTAACACCATCCGATTTTGCACCAACTTAGTTGGCCAACTTTCAGTTTTAGAGTCGCTAAAGCTGACTTTGAGCAGGTTTTTCAGCGACTTGGCAGCGATTTTAGTCGGCCAACTCGAGTCGGTTGTACAGGACCAACTTGGGAAAGTTGGTCGGAATTACCAATCACAGGGCAGCGTTGGAACACGTGAGTCATGACGTCTCGCCCATGGAAAGAAATGGCATCCATAATGATTATCACCGCTTCGAATCGACGACAAACGAATTCACAATGAATACCAGAGTATTGCGAGTTTCTTTCATGCATAAATAAAGTTTATACTGAAATGCAGTAATTAAATGCGGCAGAATTTATCAGATAGGTTTCAAAATCTCGATTTTTTTCGGATTTTCCACAGTTGCTGAAGGAAACTCATTGAATTATGGGATTGCTGCTATCGCGGCCGACTTCATTTGCGAATCAGATGGTGTTCTATCGGTAATCACTGAAATGATTGCAGAGCAACTGCTTAACGAAATTGGCGATGTGTAGAGGGCCACCAACCTGTATGGACACTGTTGAAACAAGACACTAATGTTGTTGTAGTGTAGCATCACTGAAATGTTTAGTAATGACGCATATCGATTCTCAGTAACGAAAACATGGATTAGGGTCTAGGCGCCCAATCTCTTCCAAAAAAAAAAACGTTCCAACAATGAATGTTGCCACAAACCCACACGAAACTATCATTTTGGGGGAATGTAAAGGAATTTTATTGAGATTTTTTGTTGCCCAAAGGCGAGTGTTAACACGTGTTAACTGAATCGCAGATGTAAGTGGCACCGAGATTTGGCATCCTATCCCCTTCTATTTTGATCGCTACATCGTCAACCACCTGCGCGGCAACAGGCTTTTATCCTCTTCCGGCTTTCATATTTAACGATCCTGTTTCTTCAAATTTGATGACTATTTTTCGTAATCCATTCGCAGTCATTGGATCTCATTGAAGACATTTTAACCAAGTAAACCTCCGCAAAGCTTCTCGTGCAGAATTCTCGTTTTTGTAAAACAATTCCACAAATATCGCACATTCTCATAAACTTCATTTTGAGTTCAACAAAAACTGCGAATGAAAACGCGTGAGGCTATTTCTTAAATAGTAATACGAGAAATGACATGATAACAGAAATTTGCATTTCTGATACCAAAAAGACTACAAAAGTTTTTTTTTTAAATGAATGAATGAATGTCGTTTTCATGGCGACATTACGACATACTTCAAATTTGGTGTCATTCTGATAAGCAGATAAAACTACTGCTTCAAATGGAGAATTGATTCATGTTTATTCGGTCCATAACAAGGGCGTGCGCTATCTCGCACGTACACGAGACGCAGCATTGTTGCGTTCGAATCAGAGTTCATAAACCTGTAGTTGATTAACTGGTAGCTGAAATTGTGTTGCATTGTAAATATGTCGCCAAAAACCCTAATTTGGTGAAAGGGGAAAATAGTTGCTCTTTCTGATGCTGAAAAAGCCGCTTCAAAAATTATGGACATGTGCAAAAGCCGAAATTTCTATGTTTGGAAGTCCACCATCAACTGGCTAATAGCAGAAAATCGTACGAAACCCATCAACCTTAAGCGAAAACAACACCCATGACCGGCAGCAACTCCTAATGTTATAACGAAAGTTAAGGCTATGATTGTCGGCGAGAACCCTACTACCCAAAGGGAGGTTCCTCAGGCTGTAGGAGTTTCTTAGCTAACAGTTGAATGGATAATTAGGCGTGGTCCGCTTTTAGAATAGCATCATAAAGCTCGCGTTCATCGCCTACTTCAGAGCCGGCGCTAGGGGGGGTGCGGGGCCTTGGAAGGAAAAAAAAGGAAATCTTACTTTAACAACCAAACAAACCAAAAAAGCGACGATCCTATTTTATCTTCTTTATTCTAACTAGGCGCGGGCCCCCCCCCCCCAAGCGCGGGGACTTGGGCGGTCGATCC
The DNA here is from genome assembly GCA_023159025.1 of Thereuonema tuberculata. NCBI lineage: Eukaryota > Metazoa > Arthropoda > Chilopoda > Scutigeromorpha > Scutigeridae > Thereuonema > Thereuonema tuberculata. The sequence continues at coordinate 59,313 of JAFIDM010082818.1, read as the reverse complement.
ATTCGCCACCCCCTAACACCGGCCCTGCCTACTTCCTTGCTGAATGGAAGACCAACAGTCGAAAGCATTACGAGCACCACTTATCGGGAGAAAGATGGAAGTACGTCACTACTTTGGACGAGGCATGAATGTACCTTAGTGATACCAAGAAACCAAGGGCAATATTTTTTGTCTTTTTGATGCCAAAAGACGATCGAGTGGTACCGCGAATGCAAAGAAATCTTTTCGAGATGATTCATGATTGTTGCGGGTTACAACTACAAAGGAAAGTTGCCGCTAAGGAAGGTATCTGCAAAGATCAATTTAATGCTGCCTTTTACCGAGAGCATGTTCTGAACCGTTGTATCGCGACGATATTTCCGCATTGTATGGTAGCAACAAAAAAAAGTGTGGATTCATCAAGACTGGCGTCGAACCATACAGCTAGAGAGACCCAGCTGTACTGGCCAATAAGACTACTGAAACCGGAATACGGCCAACCAATGCAGTATGATCCCTGTACAATCCCTCGATGCGGGTTTGGATTACTTAAACGTTCTGGGAACACGACGACCAAAAACAGTAGAAGTTCATTAGAAGCTTCCAAAGAGGAGTGGAACAAGATCCCCCTCACATAACTCCAATGCAGCTTTCTTCAATGGAAACTGCGATGCAAGGGCACCCCATTGAACACAACCGGTGGTGAAGAAAAGGGTTCTGCTAAGTCTATGACGTAATCAAATCGATCGAATAAACGTTAATCAACCCTCCATAGGTTCTCTTGAAGCACCATACATTTTTGTAGGACTTGGTAATGTTTTGTATTCATTAAAATAATCTTTTCTGTAACACTTATGATGAGTCAGTGCACTATGTATTATCCATTTACCAATAAATTTTCATTTATCCTTATTTTCTTTAAAAGCACTCTATATTTAATTTAACAACACCTGATTAAGCATTTACATTATCTTGCTTTTATTATATCTTTTTAAGTTACTTTCTTTTCCCTTGTATTTACAATTTTCGTAATATATGATCTGCTTTTATAACACTGTAGCACTTCTTGTTAATTTAGAATTACTTTTTTTTTGTTTATTTATTCTTACAAGAAAAGAACACTGTTCGGGAACAAAGGCGGTGAAACTAAACCTAGTCTACCCGAAAGACCTTAAACAGATATGTTGATCCACAAAATATTAGATACAATGGTCAACACATTAAAGAGATATTTCGCCTACAAAATTCCTTACTTGTTAGGGAAAATGAATGCTTAATATAATAAATTATGTTCTTATACCAAACATCAGACGGCGCTACAATCACAATCACATTCAAACTCTTCTTCCCATGATATATATATATATATATTATTCCTTCTGACGATTTTGCCCCTTCTGACGATTTTGCCTATTTTCAAAACCTTGTAGTCACGTTGGTTTTAGAGTTTTTTGCCACAAACATTTCAGAGCTTTAGGTTTAACTACAAATAAACATTAAAAAATTCGAAATCTGTTAATGGGTTTTTTAGGGAACGGACCTTAGAAGTGGGGCATAACCTCAAAGTTGTGACATGGATAACTACCACAAAGTTTGAGTTTTTGAGATAAAACTTTATGGGTGCTAGATACCATTAAGGCTGGTAGGCCTATTGTATTTCAGTCAAATTGGATCAACCGTTCCAAAATGGCAAGCGATAGAAATTTCAACTTTTTGATGTTTTTCCTATCTATAAAACTTTTCCTGATGTTAATTTACAGCTTTAGGGCATTAGTGTAACCACAAATAAGTAACAACCAAGTCGACACCATTTTCACGGGTTTTTCGGAGCCGGAGCTTAAAAGGGGGACATAACCTCAAAGTTGTGATTTCAATAACATCCGTAAATGTTAGGCTTTTGAGCTAAAACTAAGCTTGACTTTGGAATATCAAATACTTTATTATTAAAATATTTATTAATAAATACTAATCACAAATCTCAAGTTGGTTGACCTTTCGGAAATACACTTACTGCGATAGATATTTCTGCTTCATCTAATGTTCTTTCTATTTCTTCTAGTTCCATTAATAATAATGAGAATTTTTCTCTTTTAAGATTAGTTATAATAAGATAATTTTTCGAATTAAATTTCTTTTCAATTCTTTCAACAATTTACAAGGATCAGTTTTTTCTTTTACAGTATTCGACAGACATCAGCCATCATGCATAAAATTAATCCAACCGCCTTTTCTCTGCGTTCTATGAGCTTTCTTTTTTCAGATTCCGCATTCATGAACTCGAATTCCTTTCATGTAATATTAGCCGCTTTCGACAGCCCTTGAAGGTTGCTCTTAAGATTCGACTTCCAACTAGGACAATTGAATTAAATTTCATTAAATTTCATCCCTCCTGCACTTGACATGAACACTTTGCTTCCATTTTCTATTAACTTAAAAATTCTAATAATTTAAAGTTTATCTATGTTAACTTGGATACGTTCTAACGTTCGATTAGTCCCAACATTTGGCTTCAAATTTTTCTTCGTCTGAACATATTCACAAATATCAACTACTATTGAAAAAATACTGCTTTAGTCTTTTAAACTTAGATAGCTCACTAGGAAATCATCGAAACAGTCATCGAGCAACAGTTCATCAATCTAGCAACTCAGGAGTTCTGCTATTTTCCAACTGCCCTTCAGTTTCACTGATCTGGGCAGTGATAACCACGATTATGTTGCCCTTATACATTGCTCTTGTTATTTATTTAGCAGAGTGTTTTTCGTATATCGCTGGCTAGGAGCCAAAATGTTCTAACTACGTAGTAGATAGTTTTGAGAAAACTCTGTTTAAAGACTAAAAAAATTCCCCCAAAATTAAGTTTTATAGCTCAATAAGTGAAACTCCCTTTATAATTATAAATGTTTGAAGTCCAAATTTTGGTATAAAAAAAAATTACAAAATCAAAATATTTGACCTAGAAACTGCAGTTAGAACAAATTTGCTTTAAAGGACTACGCTTCAGAAATTCAGGCAACAATGTTCTAAGTAAATTATTGGCAGTTTTAATAATCTTTGATTAAGAGGTTTTTCTCAAACATACATGTTTGTTTATGTACACCGTTACGTGACATCATTTAATAATAAAAGAAGAATAAACAAATTAATAATGTAGCATAATGTCTTATGTAAGTTGACTCATTTCTGTTTAGTGAATAAGGCCATTGTAGTATGGATGTCTATCAACTGCTATTCATTTCTTGAGTCGAAAGTCCTTTTTAGAGACACATTTGGGAGCTATTGTGATAGCGACCAAAATCGGTAGCTAGTGCGTTTGTTCTGTACGTTCGTCCGTCCGTGTCTGTCCACCGTTAACAACTCCCGAACGCAAGGTCTGATCGACAAACTGATTTCATCATCGTGTTTAGAGGCCTAAACACTGTAGGAATTTAGTATTTTGAGGGATCCCCCCTCCCTGTTCGAGATATTTACGATTGTTATCATTGTATCCCCCCCCCCCCCAAAAAAAAAAAAACTACCGAACGAAAGGTCGGATTGACAAACTGATTTTACTATTGTGTTCAGAGGCCCAAACAGAATAGGAATAGGGTATTTTCAGGGACAAACGCCCCCCCCCCAATGTTCGAGATATTTGGCATTGTTTTCATATTGAATATCCGCTATTAGCTTAAATATTAGAACCATTTCATTTCAGTTGTCAGCTATAGCTTGATACGCAAGGACTCAAACTCAAGATTTATTTGGGGATTTGTTTTTGTTTTTCCCTCAATCTTTTTTCCCCAATGTCCGCGTGTTTGTTTTTTTTTTCCTTATTTTTCTAGCTTTTTTTATTTTTTTCGAACTTTTTTTTATTTTTCTTTACGTTTTTGTACTTCCTGTTTTTATTATTATTTTTAAGTTTTTTTTTTATTATAGGTCGCCCTTAAATTTATACTCTAGCACAAAATTATATTCACTTGTTTTATTTTCATTAACACCAATCGCATTTGGATAGACCAATGGTAATTTCAAATGCTTTGCCTCATATCACTCTTAGCTTTTACTAATCTAATCCAATGCGTTGTTGCAATGCCTGAGAATGCTCTTGATTTTGCAATCTGAGATTCCACTTCTTTCCAATAGATAAAATCTTTGTGGCTTATTGCATGAACTATGTAAGGCAACGTTTTACATGCATTACTTATGATATGGTGGTAGACACTGGGTGCTTCAACTTTTCATGCTTTGTAGTTCTGAAAATTGTTGAGTTAGTAGAAACACATTTAATAAAAGAATGGCCAGCCTCAAAAAATTTATAGTCAATGACTTCTAACTTCGTGAACTTGAAGCAGAGCAGTGATAAACATGGAGCATAGCATACGATTGCGATTTTTGACCACCACAGGTAGCACTGTACAGAACTGTCTTCTTTATCCGTTTTCTATCCCCTTCCATTAATCAAATTCAAAGAGCTGTAGCAACGTCATTGGCCCTCTACCATCTTGGTTTTTGGTCCACAAGAAACTGTGTCCTTGGTTAGAACAGTAAGAACCGTAAGATTGTATATGTTGAGCTTTCGAACACAAAAATCTCCAATCAAAAATTTTGGGACAGTAGCACCTGTTCCGAGTCAGTAGCACCTGTTGCAGATACTATTATTTTGGCATCTTTCTTTTTGTCAGCTTCTTTGGATTGATGTGCCTGCACTTTTACGCCACAAATGTGATTCATGATCACTTCGTGGAAATTCCGATACGATGTTCGCCTTCTCATAAGCTCGACATAACTCGCAGGTACCACATTGGTCCTTCCACGGTTTAAGAAATGCCAGATTGAAGCTTGTGTTGAACACCTGTCTGTACTTGTTCTGCTAACAGGCTTTAAATTAGGTTGCAACTATTTGGTACACAAACTATTATTCCTACAATGCTAAGATGACTCTCTAAATATTTCCATTTAGAATCTGATGTATAACAGTGGCTCTCCACTCGAGGAAACTGATTGCTGTCATCCTTTACTAACTGTATGGATGAATCAGGTGCTGTATTTTATTATGTGCAGTTTTATTTGCAGGAGAAGGAGAAAACCAGCTGTGACATTTTTAAATGCCGAATTTACCATCTGTTGCAAAATGTCAAGCATATTTAGTAAAAAGTCTTTACATACTCTCTGCCAATCGCTGGTCCCTTTAGGCAGCCTATATACGTAGTAAAACTGTTTATGTGTTGCTCTTCAGTGCTTCTTTTTTTCTCTGTCTTCATCATGCAACATGTTAAAAATATCTTGCGGGCCTTGCGGTTGCCTGTCCCCAAAAAGCTTTATTAATTTTCAGACAGTTGCACTGTCCTTGCACTTGGCATGGTCGTTTATTATTCTTTCTTTTACATTACTCTCCCTTATCATACGCAGCCATTTTTAGGATTTTGATCTAGTTTTTTGGTTTTCTAACATGGTTTCGTGTCTTCGGTGATCTTCCACTTTTCTTCGCCTCTGCAGCTTCAGTAATAACGTTGTCATTAGAGCTACTGTTGCCTGAATTATCTAATAGTTGAGAAGCATTTATATCTTGCATGCTGACTATCAGCTTCTTCATTAATTCTGACATCATCATCTCCATCATCTTCATCACTTAGCAGGATGCTCGTAATATCTCCATCACTCCTTTATAGGAACACTAAAATATCTGAATTTTTATTGTCTTTATCCCTGAGCAGGAAGATTGAATCATCTCAATCTAACATCCGAGAATTTAAGAAATCAAAACCACATAAAACATTCAAATTCACATTAGAATCATAACCATCTCAAAAGCAAATCTGCAGTTAGAACATTATTGCTCTGCATACAATTCGAAAATTCGAAAATAAAACAAAATGGAATTTTAATTCTAGGCTGAAAAAATTTTTTTTCAAGAATGTTTTTAATATTAAAAAATGTGTAGTTTTAGGTCTAAATTTTATGTAGTTTCAGGTTTAATTGTTAACAAGAAATTCATAAAAATTGTAGATAGAACATATTGGCTCCCAGCCAGCGATATAATTCATAAATAAGCAATTGAGCCCGTTGTTAAAAAACTGACGATAACGTCATGCATTCACATGTAATTGTTAGTAATAAATATACATTTTTATTAAAATTTTAATGGAATTACATTTAAATCGTCTACACAATCAATAGACTTAAAAACTTGGACAATTAAATTCAGTAGTATTGAACATTTTGAACAATATGTCAGTTACTTCTCCAATAGGTTCAACGCAGATAAATTTGATTGTACCTAATTAGAAATGACTAAAGGCTCTAAAAATTTGTGAAGCATTTACAATTTATCTTTTTGACTCACATGTAGTCGAGTAATCTTCCACTACATTTTAATCATGTTGGTGAATATAGGTTTATTTGATATTAAGAGGGTTTTTTTTTTTGAAAAGGGCTTAATAGTTACAATAGAATAGATAACTAGATAAACGTTTATATACCTTTAAATCTATTAGTTCCAACAAGTGGGATAAGTTAAATTACAGCCATTTAAAGTTACTGCATATCCTAGAAGTCACTAGATTCACAAGTCCATTTGAATCTCGCTTATAAACAAAGTTCATCTGTTCTATATGTTCGTTACTATAATATCAATATCGATGAATACTTTAATTATGAGTTCGAATCACAAATTCTAACTCAGTATTATTATAATCACTAAGTAGAAATACTAGTCTAATAATTCACTTTTGTCTACTGAACAAACTTGTCTCTCGGGATAAAATATAATCTGTATAAACAGCACTTACTTGGGTTAAACCGGAGAATCCGGCACAAGCCAATCAAATGCTTCGTAAGGATACATCGGTGACGGGTGGTCTACCGCTTCGGAGACCGCTAATTGTAGTCTCCTATGTGGATTCCTGAGTTGTGTTGGTGCTTGGAATTATCGTAAAAGGTGCTTGGAATTATCGTAAAAGGTTTGTTCTTTGTTTATTTTTCCTGTTTGTATTAATGGTTTGTATTAGCCTAATTCACCGTGGTTGCGCCTTTTAGTAAGAAGCGGAAGCGCCCATCCAAAAAAAGGTTCAACGAAGGCGTATGCCGGATTCTACGTTTTAATCCTTACTTGGATGCTTGTCGTTCAACACTAATACATGTATAACTTTATTACAGTAGACACACATTATTCCTTATCTTGGCTTGAGTACCAATACCACCGTGCCTGTGTTCCAAAACGAATTTAGTCCTACGACTTATCCCTATTTGGTTGATCGGCCCCTGTAATTATTAATATTAGATTATTGTTTGCACATCATTCACGAGAACTACAGTATCTCCTCATAATTATTCTGATGATTGAAAATCAGCTGCTAATAAGTTTACTTAAAAACATATGTTTTTCGGAAATTAACTTGATCCGAAATGTTCTTGCGAGCAGAAAAACAACAAAGACCGATCCGCTCTGTTGCCATCATCGAAGTCCGAAATTTCTTCATATAATCTCATTGTCGGGCTGCCAACAATCTATGCTCGTGGACACCCGTTGTATATACACAATGCACGTCTTCACTTAGATTTAATTATTCAAAGCTTATTAAATAATTATTTCCAACAGTTCACATGTAATTTAATCAAGTGAGATCTGACGAATTGAATAATTGGCCTTTTTAGGAAAGTTATTCTATTACACAAGTTACACAGTATGATGAAGTTAAAGTCATCGGGTGAGAAAACAGTCGTAAGGGAGATTCATGTTAGTTTGTAGCTGCCTGGCAAACAACTAACATAATCGATTCTTCTAACATTTATGAACGTTTGATTTTTACTCCAAGTATAGAGAGATTGATCATCGGATAACTCCGAATGTTATTAGTTAAGCCTAATTAAAAATAATATCCTAACAAAGAACATTTTCGTTGGGGCTTCATAGATATCATCTCTAAGCTCCTAAGTATCAATACGAATTCTGTTTGCAGAAAAATATATTCACATCGAAAAACAATAAACTTTAAATTAAACTAAAGACACGATTATTCAGTTCGTAAACAACGTAAGTGTCCAATCAGAATTGTTGTTTTCATATTTTTCAGTAATTATGGTTCGAGATCATTCTCTCACTCGCACTTTATAAATTTTGTAATTATAAATACAGCGAAGAAGCTAATAAGAAGAATAAGTGAGAGAAGAAAGTTAAGGAGTTTAAATTTGTTTAGATGTTTAGACTGGGATAATAGAATACTAGTTTTTGAAATTCTATAGTATAAATAAGGGTGTTCCTTTATTACACTGAGGGTTATCTTCATAATATTAGTTTTATTTCTTATCACTCATGTTGCAGCAATGATAAGTTCGCAATTTAATCAAACTTTAGCTGTATATTAAAGAACCATTATATTTTAATACTGTTTAAATGTTAAGTATCACTTGATTTCATACACCAAATTTTAAACTTGAATATACGGTATGTTTATATGGGTTACTTTTCAGTACCAAACTTCTTCAATTCCCATCTGCTTCTTAACACATTTGTAAAAATAAATACTTCCGCAACGCCTCTTACTATATTAAAACATATATTTAATATGAATTTCTAGAAGATAATTCCTTTCTTCCTTCTTCAAGTTTTTTGATTATAATGCCACAAACATTTATTATTTCAATTAACGTTAATCACAATTGTTTTAACTAATCAATTATTACGTTTTTTTTGTTTTTGTTCACACAATTCCTTACAATTTCATTAGCTAAGTATACAAAAACATTCTCTTCCTCTAAGCCTTTACTTCTGTTAAAATTTATGTTTCTTGTGTTTCTTTTAATCAGACTTTCCAATAACTTCCTTGTTTTACCATCTTTTTCTAACATCAAAATTTTGACTTCATCCTTCATACAATGTTTGAAGCATTTAAGGGCGAAAAATGTTTGTTAACAACTATATCTAAGATGTGTAATTGAATAACATCACCTGAAAATGTATTGTTATCATCAAAAAACTTGAAGAAGGAAGAAAGGAATTATCTTCCGAAAATTCATATTAAATATATGTTTTAATATAGTAAGAAGCGTTGCAAAAGTATTTATTTTTACAAACGTGTTATTTTGTTTGCAAAAGTCAATGATTTACGATTATTAAAAATGAATCAAAGTTCAAAAACTTCTTTATTTTTTTTAAATAATGTTTTCTCACCTCTTTCAGATAGTTCGTCTTTCAAGACAAAATAAGCCTTGCTCTGATGCAGTTACTGTATCTAAATGTAGGAGTAAGTGTTACGATCTGAAACTGGAAAACATGACGACCTGTAGGTAAATATGTGAGATAAAGTAAAAAATTAATATTTAGATTACAAGGTAATTAATGCTTTTAGACACTGTCAAAAGCAAAGCGGCCCCATAATATGCACATTTGTATAAACAAAATAATTAAAAGCAAGAGCATATAAATGCAAGACCGTTCCTTTACGTTTTACAGGCAAGCTGTAATCTAGGGACCGCTAATACAATGCTTAGTGCATCATTTGTATATTTTAAAGAATTTATGAAACAATACGTTTGTAAATATTAATAATGACGTCATGTTGGCAATTGTTAGTATTGTATTATTGCAATACATGAAGCATCAGTATTATTACTGTGTTGATTGTTATCATTATTACTAACACTGCTATGGAAAACGTTAATTTGCGGGGTCAGGGAGTGGTTCCACAAGTCTGATTTTTTTTATGTGGTCACTTACTTTTTGATGCTGAAAACAATGGTGAAGGTTTCATTCTAATATCTCTAACCGTTTGGCCGCTACTGAGTATGGCATACAGTGTGTGTCATACAGTTTGACAGACAGACATCACAAAAGCAAGAGCGTTTCCCTATGGTAACTTTAACATGGGACCGCTAAAAATGATTTGATGAATTTGATGAACAAAGAATTTGGCAGTTTTTATCTTGTTTACGTATAGAGAATATATAAAGGTAAAAAGTATTGTTTGGGAAAGATTTTCATGTAGCCAGTGTATTCGTAATAACAAAGAGTTTGTAATTGAGTTCTAGGCGAACAATGGAAGTGCTTCGGTGCTTCTTTCTTGTGTAGAAAAACAGTGCTAGTTAACAAGCTCATTTGTAACATCTTAATATAGAAAATTCAATTATTTTATATCTTAGAAATTATAATCAAAATTTAAGTTGGATTTTAACTTGTGCAAAATAAATCAAATGACTAAAATCGCCGACACACAAGTTGAAGATTAAAAAATATAACATTTAAAAAAAAATTACATTAAAAATGACCGGTTTCGAATCTCTAACGATTCATTGACGAGTGATTACAACAAGAAATTAAATGCGTGATACGCTTGATGTGGGCCAATAACAAACAAGCTTTTAAAATCCCGATGGCTGGAATCAAAGGGGAGCCGTTGTTGGAACCTCATTGCGCAGGACGTGACGAGAACAGGAAGCACTAGTAAGCGGCCGTGTGACGTCATATGGTGACAGTTGTGATGACGGCAGTGTGACGTCAGCTGATAATGTAAACGGAAATGCGGGAATACAATCGACTGATGACGATCCAGTCAAATGAAGTAGAACATCAGATGAATAGGAGCCTGGGGGGAGAGGAAAAAAACCACACATTAAACAAACTAGTGGAGAAGGTGGTGTCATTTGGAGTTGCAACGGAATCCGCACTGTGCAATGAATTGGACGGAACTGCAGTCATTGTAGGAATCAGGTCTAGTGAAAATGAAGAAAGAATCTCTCGCATTTTAATCCTTGCATAAAATGGAAGGGTTACATAAATCAATAACATGGCCATGGGACCGGACATAGAGGGTGGTGAGGTAATTGGGATTAGATAATTAAGTTCCTTTGAAAGTATTTGCGCAAGTTTTCGTTGTGTTTTGTTCTTAGACTAAATTATTTCCTTTATAGCATTAAACTATCCTTCGGGAGACTTGATCCCAAACACTGTCGGGATCATTTCTCCCAACCCGAAGGATGGATAGCAAATGAGGACGATGCTGACTCTCCTGCAAGGAAGAATAGGAAGAGTTCTTCAAAGGACAGAAAAGAGAACCAGAGGAGCCCACTTGTTAAAGAAAGGACGAGGACGGTCTTGAGGAAAAGGAAGACGTCGGAGAAGGATTCTTTTGATGTCTTCTCAGCTCTAATCTTGATATTGAGGTTGAATCCACAAAGCTAGACGGCATTCCTCATTGAGGAAGTCACAAACTTTGAGTAGAACCGAACAATTTTGTGGTTGTTCGGATAGCAACCAAAAAGAATCAGTACGCCAGCCAGAAAGTTTCAGTTTCAATGTTGCAAAAGGAAGTTTGTAAAAAAAAAAGACAAACAGTAAACCAATTTTCTCTCCCTGACAAAGGAAATGAAAAAGACTGTACATAAAAATGTAATGGTGAAACTTCCGAGTCCTCGTGAGTCGTCGCAAGTCCAAGCTAAGTAAAAGCAGAATTTCTTAACTTTCCCTGAGAGTCACAACGAAAATTTTAAGTTGTATGCCTGAAGTCTGCTAAATAAACCATCGAGATAATAGTCATCAAGGAGGTGGCTAGGACGATATATGGCGGTCCTGTAGTAGACAATGCAAATGACAATTGCATATATCTTGACATGTGATTAAAATCTGCTATAAATTCATCTTGTGAGAAATGCGTCACTTTTAATGCATAATGACAATGTTACTAAAGAATAAGGGTCATTCTGAAATTAAGTGGAATTTCCGTACAAGAAAAAAAAAATTAAAATCTAGAGAAAAATTATTATTAATATTTTTTTAAAATGACCAATAACAAACTAAATACATGTACACCCTTTGTAGAGGTCAAGAATAAATATTTCCCCAGAAAAAAATAGTTTACAATTTTGCCAACCATGGAGGTTACGTTCGCTTCCATGGAGATTAGGAAAAAATATATTTTTTAAATTAAACCAGCTGAATATTGCAAAAATTAAAAATTAGTAAACTGTAGTAAATATTTAATGAGTAAACAACAAATGAATTTTAGTTGTTCTTTGAGTATTAAATTTTTAAATGAAATAGGTATCAACTTGCCAGAAATAGGCCTGATTATGAAATAAATTTTAATAGAATCTATATTACTAAAGTGGAATAATAAATTAAAAGTATGTTTTGTTTAAATAAACCTTCCTTTAATAGCCTATTAGGCTTTAAATTGTATTAAGTGTAACTCCCATAGATAGAAGTAACCACCATGGATGATGTTATCCATGGGAGTTACCACCATGGAGGTTCCATTTAGCTATTTAGTGACATGTAGTTCAAAACCTATAAGTCCATAGATTCAGAGCTTATGTTTTCTGAAAGATAACAGGTATTTCCAAAATAAACAATTAAAGTTAAAGTTTTAATATATGACATGCAACATTTGTTGAACTCATGGAGGTTACAAAGAGAAAAAGAACTCACCTGGCAATAAAGGCAATTCGGTCTTTTAACAGCAAATAACACACATGAGATCCAAACAATCAACAGATTACTCAAGATCGCTGCCTTCTCCTTCACTATAGCTCTACCAGTGAACAGTGTTGTTGCCCAGTGAGCATTTTCAGAACTTTTATCGATGTTCCTTGGTGGTTACATCCAACCCCGTGGACAAATTTTGAGTTAAAATTAGGCTATTTAAATCTTTTATGTTTAAAATGTTAGTTGGTGTAGAGTTTAATATAAATAATTTATTATTGTTATTGAGGTTTTTTTTGAAAAATTTAAAAATATTTTTCGATAAAACACTTGTCAATGTTGAAAAAACAGGGGTGGGGACATTCCATGGAGGTTACATTTCGTACATTTCTCAGAGTTTTACTTTTAAATGTAAAATTATTTTCATAAAATAATATTGGGACCTTTTAAATACAATCTTGTTTCATTTATAAAAAATTATCAAGCTTATATAAATCAGTTTTTTAAGATAGAAACTTAGGGGGGACAAAAAATTCCACTTAATTTCAGAATGGCTCATAACGCACTTCTTGTGAAGCTAAATATCAGCTGTTTCTTAACACATTGAGAAAGTTTAGGGCAGGAAAGGCACCAAAAACCTACCCTATGGCCACAAATGCCGTTCGAAAAATGATCCAGAAATTTGAAGAGATAGTTGAATCAGTTTGAAGAGACAGTTTGAAGACATGTGATTAGATACAAGTTAATCCTTGCAGAGGACGGAAAGCCGTCGATCAGCAGACAGTGAAGATGTAGCCAAATCGATGGGGGAAGAAAGGATTCCAAATGTAGTGGAAGCAGCAGTGCACGGCGTCTTGCGGGGTCATGAATGGCAGCACCGTTCAGAAAGTTCTATGACAAATTTTGCGCTGGTACTCCTACAAGATCTGCAATGTTCAGATCTTGTAGGAGTATTGCTTTCTTCCGATAGAGCAGCAAGTGAAAAAGTTTCCGTTCAGTTTCTTGCTCGCAGTGAACTCTGGCTCATAGACAACCGATTACTTGCATGGCCTGGATTACATACTCAGATTTAGTATGGGATGATGTCCAGTTAGCGGTCAAGTTGGAGAGCATTCAGGAATGGACCAAGGCGGCCTCACATTGCGACCCAAACAAATTCTGTTGAGAGGTTGGGCGATCAGACTGACCATGAAAAGGTGTTGACATTACGAAGGCAGTCCTGGGAGAGTCATCCCATATGTGCATTATCATGTTGCATTATCCTGTTGAAAAATGGCGAGGAGTGTGGCGACAGGAACGGCAACATAACAGATCGTAGAATGTAATCGCCTACCGTTTTGCCGTGAGGATGGTAAGGAGGAATAAACAAGGATTTCCGGCTCTCTTAGGAAATGGCTTCCCAGACACTCCCTTTTCATGTTCGAACTTTATCTCGTTCCACAGTAAAACTGTAATACAATGCGCTGAATGTGAGATATATACAGTGATCATGGGCACCAAATGCAAACCATGACTCAATACTGAAGATAAATGACTCCATTCGATACTTTCCCATGTTGAACGAGTCAATGTCACTGCAACCAGTGCCAATGGTGCTCGATGGTCAATGGGGACGAAGTGGCCTCCTCGAATGTAGTACTCGCAACTCGTCTGGCAAGTGATCCGAATGGTCACCATCATACCTGCAGACACCGAAACATGCAAACGATTGTTGGAAGTAATGAATTTTTGTACTGTTCGTGTGGCTTTCACAAGCGCTTGATGCTCGCATTCTGTAGTCTCCGCTGCCTCCATTCCGGCGTGCTGCTGGGCTTCTCAATCACTGCGCAAATAAGGACCGATTGCCGAATAGACGAACTGCCCATTGAAGCCAATGATACCTTCTTACTTAAACTGGCTGAACTGCTTGAAATGTGAACGCAACCGCAACCCGCTGTTACAATTGTCCTTTCGTTTGAGCTTTTCTCTTGATATATCGTCCTCTATGCCTAGTTTCCAGCCACTGCCGCGGATAACTATTTATTCATTGGCCGTGTTTTCTAATCATTTGCAAATTCCGTCCTGAAGTATTTGCTTATTACGTTTCGCTAGTGAATAGTCTAATTTCTTCTGTGGGTTTTTTTTTGTCAAAGAATATATTTAGTGTTTAAACAAAACTCAATTCATTTGCAAAACAAAATTAAGTTCACAAATCACAAATAAAAATAAATTTATACTAATTATTTAGAAAGTAACTCCTCCATCCTTGGGGAAGCCCTAAATAAATATATCATCTCTTAAAATATTCATCAAAAACTGTTCTTCATAAAAAAATAAAATACTACACTGATGGAAAATGAAAAATGAACAACCTTAAGGAAGTGAATGGGCCACATCTTATTTCCCTGTGGTACTGGTAGAGGACAATAAATACGATGATCAAAAGCGCAGCGCTGTGGAAGAATTAGGTAGCGATTCCTGGCAGTTGCGAAAGTGATCGGCTGTTTCCATCACCGAGCTGTGTGCCAAAGTGGTGGTGAATCTTGTTGACATGCAAGGACGGTGGGGCGTAGGCGAAGTCATATTGTGTGGGAGGCCGGGTGGTCGTTACGAAGAGTCGCTCAAAACCTTGGACGTGAAGTGTCCGCTGTGCATCAGTCTTACTGCTGGTGATCCGAAGAAGATGTAGATGTATAATGTATCAAGCATAGAAGATGTAGATGCTCGACAGCCTGGTTCCGGAAGGCAGCTGAACACGGATGCTCGCCAGTACCGCCGCATCGTACTAGCGACCATCGCGGATCGTATGGCGGCTGCAGCATAAATTAGAACCTTTGTCACACTAGGATTTCAGCTAGGACTATCTGCAACCCTTTGCTGGAAGCTGGGCTACAATCACGGGTGGCGCTCGGAGATTTCCCTGACGCCTTGCCTCTATTCAGGCCCCCTCGAATGGCCCCCTCGTGACAGAAGCATCTGGAGTATGGATGGCGCAGTGTTGTGTTTAGTGACCTCAGCAGATTTTGCCTCTGTGTTAGTGATGGTCGTTTGTGCTTGCCGCGTCGACGAGGTCAGCGGCACCTTCCACAGTATCTATGGCAGCAACTCACAGGACCAATGCTTGGCATCATGTTGTGGAGAGTTCTGCTGAATACTTATAACAACTTGAGAATACTTTTAACTTAGTCTATGCGCAGTATAAAAAAGAATGAGAATAAAAACAGCAAAAATAAATATATTGTAGAAAGTTTTAACGTGCGCAATAAAATACAATAGTAGAGTACGCCTACGCACTGTAAATTAAAAGTTAAAAACACATTAAAAAATACGTCTAGTTTCGATTCAAATGAATCATCCTCAAGTAAATAAGTTATTAATTAATCACGCAATATGTAGCAGATATAATAATATATTCATAAAGGCTTGGAGACGGAGCCAATCATGTGGGTGGAATGTGTCATGAGATATGGGATTGTCCTCTTGGAGAAAGGATTAGGAGAGAGGGGTAGATGGGAGGGAAAAAAAAAAGACAAAACGGAAATTAATATTGGTTAAGACGGGTGCTGTTTACTGTGATGGAATCCGTATTTTTCAATGTCTTGGACGGAAATGGTATCATTATAGCAATGTGGATCCGTTAAAATGTGAATCAATTCTTTACACTTCCATAGGAAATGGGTTATTTCCTTACAAATAATGGAAGGTTTGTTGAGGTTAATACAATGGCTATGAGTATGAGAATGCAAAGCATTGGTATAATTGAAATCTCTATTGGTGATGGCATATTTATGTTGGTACAGCCGATGAGAGAGCCTTTGTCGTGTTTCTCCTATGTATTTGCATGGGTTGTTCTTACAAAGAATAGAGTATACCACTCCTTGAGCGTCTAAGGGTTTTGCTGGCGAATGTCCTTGGTTGAGAATTTTAAAAAGACTATTGTCGGATGGTGAAGTGAGGACAATTTTATGAGGGCGGAGGATGTTATTGATGGCTTTAAACAAAACTTAAAATTATCACGTCTGTCATGGGTGTCATTGTTGTAATGGGATCGTATGGAGTGAGTAATATATTTGTTCAGGAAAGGTGGTGGATAGTCGTTAAGCATAAAAATACTACGAATTTTTTTTTTAATTTCCTTTAGAAAATTAGCTTGGTTACTAGAAAGGTCAAAGGCACCCGCTTGACTGCCATGTTTATGTTATTAACTTTGAAGGATGTGGGAGAAAATGAGTGAAAATTGAGGGTTATGCCCTGATTGGAGGGTTTTCGGAATACCCAAGTGTTGAAGCCGGATTCTCTTCGTTGGATCAGCACGTCGAGGAAGGGGATGGAGTTAAGTTCGTCACTTTCTTTTTCTATTTTGAATTTTATGTTGGTGTGTGTGGTGGAAATAGTGTTCATAATTATATCTTGCTTGGTGGGATCGCTGTAAAAAAGCAGGTCGTCAACATATCCGCAGTATAAAGGAAT
This sequence comes from Thereuonema tuberculata, assembly GCA_023159025.1. Classification (NCBI taxonomy): domain Eukaryota; kingdom Metazoa; phylum Arthropoda; class Chilopoda; order Scutigeromorpha; family Scutigeridae; genus Thereuonema; species Thereuonema tuberculata. The sequence goes on along the minus strand of JAFIDM010082818.1, from coordinate 42,491 downwards.
ATGGAGTTTCAAATGAATACAAGATGAACGCTGAGTCTTCTATATAGGTCATGGCTAACTCAGTTAAGGGGGCGGATGCTGATAGGCCCATGAAAAGACCTGAAGATTGGCTATATTTTTTATCATCGAAGCTAAAGAACTGCATCTTGAAAAGCACTGAGATTAGCGGCAGGGTATCTGTGATTGTGCGGGTGTTGGCAAGATTTTAGTGACTAGATCGACTGAGATGGAAGTGAAAAGCGCGTCTATGTCTAATGAAAAAATGCATAATTGTCCATATAATTTAGAGTTCTGAGTTTATGAATTAATAAAAGGCTGTTTTCAATGGCAAAACTAAATGTAATGCTGTAACTTTTGAGTTGGTTGTAAATGATGGAAGATTGATCTTTGACGGCTGAGTGTAGCCAATCTTCATGGCCTTTTCTTGGGTCTATCAGCATCCGCTACCTTAGCTGAGTTAGCTATGACCTATATAGAAGATCAGCGTTCATCTTATATGATCAAATGAAACTCCATATTCTCTTATACTGCAGATACGTTGACGACCTGCTTTTTTACAGCGATCCACCAAGCAAGATCTAATTATGAACATTATTTCCACCATACCCCAACACAAAATTCAAAATAGAAAAAGAAAGTTAACTCCATCCATTTCCTCGACGTGCTGATCTAACGAAGAGAATATATTGCGTGATTAATTAATAACTTATTTACTTGAGGATCATTCATTTGACTCGAAAATAGTCGGATTTTTTAATGTGTTTTTAACTTTTTAATTACACAGTGCCTCGACGTACCTTATTATTAAATATATTGTATTTGCTGGATTATATTTACATAAAAGCTTGTAGAACAAATATTACGTGTCTATACTTTAATCTGTGTATAACTTTAACTAAGAAAAATGTTCTGTTTTCATTGGAACAGTTCACTAAAGTCTTTCTTAAGAATCTTCATATGAACGGAACTAAAATCTCAATTTTAGTGATATTGAACGAATATCACTTTGAAGTATTCCTGTAAATAATAATCAACAAGCATTTCAAGTAACTTGTCTTCTCATTATTTCGATTAACATCTGCATTAAACATAAAACATCATTTATGGATTCTGTACCTTTTCGTTGAAGTCTCAATTCGTTTGCTGAGTATAACTGAAGAGTATTTTTTTTGTTCGGCACCTCTACGATCATCTCCACGCAAGAGTTGAGGCCTGCATTTCTGCTGGAGGAGGGTACACTGTACACTCTCAGGGTCTTTTGACACACACTGTAGAGTCTGAAATAGGCGTATGCTCATATACAGTATATGATGACCTATAGAATGTGTGAATACAATTTCATTCTTCTGGAACCATAGCATCAGAATTTTCATTTTTCATTTTACACCAATGCATCAAGTTTGGTGACAACCTGGTTTTTTTTATCGATAAATCTCCAGTGAGAGTGTGTGTGAGAAATAACAGTTATAAATATATCGAGGGTAAAATAATCCTAATTACTTTTCCCCGGCAGAGAATTTCGTCAACTGGTAAGCTAGAAAATCCCGAATTAAAAAAAAGGGCTTAATAAGGAAGTAAAAAAACTAATGCAAAAGTGTAACAAAAAATATTTAATAAAATATTTTCCTTTTAAAACATAATACAATCTCACAAAGATAAATGGAATTCCTGTAATTATTTAGAAAATTCCAACAAGTAGTCAAGCTACGTTAACATCAGTTCTAATTAGGCGATTAGCACACTAAATGTAGCTATGGCAATTTCTTTAACGTTAATTGTCTTACAGTTCAAAATCAAAGCTATTCAATAAGTTAAACGAATGTTCTTTCTCCGACAGGTTAAACTAAGCCTTAACTGCATCGCTCAAAAAGACTAAGTTCCAAACTTCTGGGCACGACAAAGAAACAGCGAAGCTCTGGGAAAGTGAAACCATACTCACATAGTAATGTTGCAGCATTCCGTTGATCTGAAGGAACGATGTCTTCCTTGGAAATCCATTTCGTAGTTGGGCATGTCACATAAATTTCAATATGGCGACTCACGTTGTAAAATGAAACAGTAATTTCGTTGAACGGCTTATCATCAGAAATACATTTTTGGCACATGTATTTCACAGGTTTTATCGAGAAAGATCAATCTGGATTCTTCTCAATAAAGAAGCACAAAATCATAGAAGCTTTTTGCTTTCACTATGAATCGGAGTTCAGAAACACAGCAATCATGAACACATCACGATGGCTGAAATCCCAACTAACAACTGATTGAAAAAGAACATCTTTCTGCTCAGATTTGCACACTGCACGTTCTTGTTAATTACGTAACAATACGTCTGATCACACAATTAGCGCTGTTAACAATCACTCGCGAGATATGAGAGTCTTTGTCACTTAAACAGACAGCTGGGCGCCACCATATTGAGAACACACACTTTCAGGAATTTTTACTTTACCTACAGCGTGAAATGTAAAATGTTAAAATAACTTAAAAGGTAAGTCACTATTATCTTTCACACAAACACAGAGACAAATATCTAGATATCTAAAAACTAGATACTCTGTCACATTTTTCATTTTGAATAGAATTAATAAAATAGAATTAATCGGTAAAATTTTAATACTTTTTTTTTGACAAACTCTTCCAGAAAGAAGAAGAGAATGAGTTACCAAAACCACTCTCATTTTATTAAGTAAACAACGATTCACTGTGGTTCGAGTTATATCCCAACTGCGACGAGGACAACTTTCCTTCTTGTATCGATATCGTTGAGCCATTCTAGCTTATAACAACATATTCTAAATAACAAAAGAAATATCAAATACTCAATCATAGTTATATTTTAATTTTAATTTCGGAAATTTGTTTTGATGTATCGTCGTATGTCAGAATAAGCTGTCGACGAAAAGTCACGAAATAATAATTGTAATAATAATTCGTAATAATTTTTTATTATATATTGTGACATTTGGTATTTCGTTTTTGTCAGTTTTAAAAAAAAAGCAATGCTTATAAAAATGAAAGAGTTTTTTGCGTATTAACTATTTACTGAAATGAATTCGTGCTTTAAAGATCTGTATAAATCAGGTAAATTTTTGCTTCTCTTGCATGAAGCTCATTTTCATTAATAGTTTCTTACTAGGAGTATATTATCTTCCTTTTTTGCTTTCATGAATAAATATGTACTATCGCTGTCTTCTTGATTCATTTCAATGGCAAGCAATGTTTACACCCCATACATCATATAAACAATACTTACCATGACTTACTTTCCTTGTTCACTTAACTTTTATTATTTTTGTATTCTCCTTTTGTACTTCATATTAATTTTTGAGAAATAATAACATAGTTACAATCTCTTATTGGGATTCGTTAACAAAGTTATTTGAGCAGCCTACTTCATATTTTTAAATAATTCCTTTGTAGCTAATTACAGCTTTTAAGTTATTTACTGGTTGCGACCCGTGAAATATTCACGGAAGTAAAACAAATTCCACATTTTTGAAAAACACAAGATTTAAAAATATTGTCTAAGCTAATTTTTTTAGAAGGCATGACTTTCACAACAGCCCTTATGTAATTTGAATATCGGCTTATTTGTTAAAATAATATTATAATATTGTTAAAATAAAAAAAAATAAAAAATTGATTTACCACTTTCATAGTAGCCAGTGCTGCGGTTTCTCATTATGAAACATAATGGCAACCTGCTGCCCTAAAAGAATAGGCTCGTCGAAATTGAGGCAATATTAACGAAAGTAAAACAAATGCCACATTTTTGAAATACCCTGAAATTTTTGAAAAACACATGATTGAAAAAGATGTTCTAAGCTCATTTTTTAAAAGCCATGACTTCCGCAACAGCCCACATATAATTTGAATGACTAAGCCAAATTTTTTTTAAATAAAAGAAAATAAAAAATTGATTTATCAGTTTCAATAATAACAATAACGAATGTCCAACAGCCAATATCAATAATCCTGTCTGTGAAAACAATGACGGCACGTGGATCGTCATTGTCTCCTACTTGTTGATTAGTGAGCAAGTGACTCCGCAGCCGAAATTATTTAAAAACCAAGGTTTTGCAAACTCTCTGATAAATTTTGACGCATAAACTTCATGCATTTCAGTGTAAACTTCATTTATGTGGGAAAGAAAATCTCAATACGCTGATAGTAATTATGTAATCGCGATTCTTCATGGTGAAGTGGAGAAAATAGGAGAGATGCCATCTTTAAACAAGGGCGTAACGTCATGCCTGACGTGTTCCAACGCTGCATTGTGATTGGTTCTTTCAAATAACAAATTTACAAAGATCGTACAACTTTTGCCTATTAATAGGATAATTAAATAAAAGTATTTTAATGTAATCAAAGATTTTTAATGCTTTAAATTTATTTTTAACATATAGTGTTATTATTTTCTTCATTTTCATTAACCATTATAGTTACTTAGCCCTAATAAATATTTTATTATGTATCAAGTTTTAAAATGAGAATATTAATATTTTACGTCAAAAAATGTTTTTATAATGTCATAGCATTAAAATTAGAAGTGCACTAGAAGGCTACCCATCGCTTCATTACAAAAGTCTCGCATTTATAACGGAAAACAATATTCTTATTAATTCAAAAAAAAACAAATTTCATCAAGTTAACTAAAAACAAATTGAAATCGAAATTCCAAAGAATACGTGCATTAGAATATTAGAAACATTGTAACAGTCAGAAATTTGCCAATTGAATTGATCATGCCACGATACTCCTGATGCCTGGAAACGCCTGTTGCATAATTAATTAATTCAGTTATTGCATAATTAAATTATTGCGGACGTACGCACACGAACTGTTTTTTAATAATATAGATTCTTTAATGGAAAGATTGTTTCCTAATTTCATTAAATGCTATTGGTTTTACAGCTTATTGAAATTATTCTTTTTATTAAGTATGGCCAACAATGCAATCCCTGAAATATATTTTTACTTGATGGGTCGTTAATGTCAGTTTAATGTACTTTAAAAACTCTCTCTTTTTCTACAGATTACCATTCATGAACACTATGTCCCTACCAAATTGTACGACTCCAGAAGAATTCAATACATCTATGGAAGCAGCATACAACATCATGAAGAATTATTCAGACAATCAATGGTGTAATTGTCCACAGAAATGCTCTACATATATCTATGGCGTAAATTTCGATGGAATTTCTGTAAATTATGGGGACGATCTCTCTTTTTTAATCTTGAATGTTCAAGCTTCAACGAATATAATAAAGGTTTCGTCAGAATATCATCAAATGACACTAAGCACCATCTTTGCTAACATTTGTGGAAGTTTGGGTTTATTTCTGGGTTTCAGTGCACTTACAGTAATTGAAATACTTGAAGCTGTTTATTTGATAATCGAAAAACAGAGGAAACGCATCAAATGAAATTCTGTTCCTTCTCTTATTTAACACCATAACTTCAGAAATAAAAATAACTAAATATCTTTTATAACATATTAGGAAAAGGTTTCTGAGATCACTTTACATAGTAACATAATTTTCCCAAGTTCTAAATATTTTCTTTATTTATTGTTTTATATAATTTTAAAATTAATAATTAAAATGTTTCATAAACTGATTTTTATTGTAAATGTTTATAGTAAATAAAGTAAAGAATTAGGTATAAACTAGCTACATAACTGAGAGTAAATTATGTATTTTAAGTATTTCACAAAGCTTTGACTAATACTTATTAAAGAGTATTCTTAAAATTTCACTGTTATTGTGAAGGACTAAAATTTTCCTTTTTCTAAGTCAAGTTTCAATACTGTATAAAAATTTGTTCCAATATATTTCCATTACATTTCAAATTCATCATTTTTATTATTTGCAAATGTTATTTCTTTTCGTTCTTTGTCAGAACTTTAACATCCCTTCTATTTTAATAGTAATTATGTGCTAACACATATTCAGTATTAAATTAACCCCATTGTAGTTCGCAGATATACTGAAATTTATTAAATGTTTTCACGACATTACTGATAAATTCACAGCATTATTAACCTCTTAGTTACTTCATATATCTAACTAAATAATTTATTCGTAATACAATCTTTAAAACTACATCCGACCTATCAACTAATCTCTTTGATAGAGAATCACAAATGAGGCTGAACGTCCTTCACTTCCTTGGACTTTAGTGGAACATTTTTAGCAATTATTAAAACTATATTATAATGCAATTTTTAATTTTCAAAATCTTAATTACATTTATTTAACGTACAACACTTATCTGAATTTTTCTTTATTAATGTTGATATTTGATACTTTTTGAATGCAAACTGTTTTTGTAATTAATCCTTTTTTAATTTTTGTTTAAAATTTTCAATTTCAATAATAGTTGGTTATAAAACAGTTAGTTATGATTTAGAAATATCTTAGGAGATTCTATAGTAAATAGAGGTATCAGAAGGTTTTTTCCCTTGACTTATTTAACAAGTTATAAACAATACACCGCAAAACATATTTCATGTATTGAATTTCTTACTTTTATTAAAAAGTTTTCAGTTCAAGAAAATTAGTAATTAGAATATTTTTTTTATTATTTTATAAAAACATTCCTAAAAAATAATGTATATATATATTTAAATTTATTAGCATTGTAACAGCTAATCGTGATCAAATGCTTGTTATTATAATACAAATTACATAAATTATTAAATTGAATCATATTAAATTTATCCATTTTTTTAATAATTGTGTTTAATTTAATTATTTGTTGTTAAAGTTTTTGTAACGTAATTGTCCGACAAACAGGAATTTAGCAGTGATTCTGAAGCTTTTTTCTTTTTATAATTCTCTTCCCAATCCATTTAACTTTTACTGTAGATTTTACTATTTGAAAGTAGAACGTCCTGAACGTTTTTTGTAAAAAATCTGTTTAATTTTTTTTGTTGCATTAATTTGCATGATTTACTAATTTATGTTCTATTGATGCCATTTCAATATTTTCAAATATTGCTTATTTAATAGTAATATTTGTTTTTATTTTATAATCACTATGTACTTCATAAATGTATTGAAAAGCGTTATTAAATATGTCAACGTTTATTAATTATTGTATTTACTGAAAAAGTGTATCTTATCATCATAACAATAAATTCTTTCTTAATTTTAACCCTAAAATTTAATAAAATTTGTAAGAACAAATTAATTAATTAATAGTTATCATACGAAACAAAAAAAAAAACAGGTTTCTCAATCTCCGCAAAATTTAACATATTCACTCACTTAACGTAAGATAAGTAACCTACACAAGTGTTATATGACATCTTGAAACATAAAGGTATACATCACAAAAAATTACCGGGTTACTGTCCACAACAGAATGGTATCGCCGAGCGAGCAAATAGAAGTTTATTGGACTTGGGGAGAACAGTACGGTTAGATGTTAAAATACCATTACGTTTTTGGCGATCGAATACGCAAATTACATCTTCAATAGAACACTGCATTCAAGTGTAAACGATGAGATACTACTAAAGAGATGACATCATAATAAAGAAGGACCAAGATCAAGGAAATATGACTTTCTTAAAGTTTCTTAGACAGACCATTAAAAGGTGAACTTAGAGTGAACGTAATATCTTGTATTTAGGCATGATTCGAATATTGAAGATAGGAATTGAAATAGCAGTTTAAATGATAAATATCTTTCCTGTAAACTTATATGTATAAAGAAGAGAAAATATCATGCTTGTCTTTTATTGAATCCAAGTCTGGATTTTTATTAATTTTATTTTAAGATTTTATTCTCTGCAAAAAATAATTTACAACATAGTTCGATTTGCATTAAAAGAATTAACACAAAGAATCATTATCAAACCAAAAAAAAACAAAACAAAACAAAAAGCAAATGAAAAAAAATAGGGCTAATCAGTATATTTGAAAACTTTATGCTTGTATCCAGAGCGTAGCAGGAGAAGCCTTATATCACCGCTCTGTCGGTCCGATGTCGCGAGAAATTCATGATTGGTCGATGGATCGTTTAAGTGGTGTCGTTACAACATACGTCACAGTTCGAACAGCCATTGCTAGGGTTTCAGCATTGCGAACTGTAAGTCAAGCCAGTGTTTATCCTGGTTTTTCTTTAAGAAAAAGACCAAACAACAAATAATAAAAAATTACCAGAAGTCATTATTAAGACTTTATAGCTTTTTTTTCTTTAATGTTGAGAATTTTTGGTGAAACATTAAGACGAAAAAAGTTAAATTTTTGGATATATTGGACGTTCAGACAGGCGATACTATGCCTGATGCCGAGAGCTACTGATTGCTTCACTCAAAAGCCACTTTTCAATAGCAAACTACTGATCTGACATACAGTTACACATTTCAGAAGTAAGAATATAGACGAAAAAATAACTTTATATTCTGATAATATTAATAATTAAGTAATAATAATTAATAAAATTATTTATTAAATGGAGAGAAAATCGCCAACCGGACAATGAATATGCTTTCGCCCATTGAGCCAACATCAACGAGAATTCTGTACAATTGTTTCATCCTTATTATGGAATCATCAGCAGATCGGATACTCGTTGATGTTTGGCTCGCTGCGCGGAAGCTCTTACCCAAAAGCATTCTCGGTCCCGGGAATGGGCCGCCGGGATAAACAATAAAATAAAAAATGATCCTGAAAGATCCAATATATTAACCCCTTGTCCTCTCACTGAAAGGCACTAAGGAAATTAATCACAAAAAGGCAACATGATAAATTCAATAGAACTTGCTATTAATTAGTAAAATTAGTAAACTTATAGTTTACTAATTTTACTAATTAATAGCAACAATTTGCAATACTCATTTCAAGTTAATTTGAATTAAGCTGAAATAAAAAATGGGACTGCTCATAAACTATTGTGATAGACATTACAATTGCTATTGTTTTAAACTATGAGCACAGATGAAGTGATGTTCTCATTGTTGTGGAGAAATGAGAGTGAAGAGGACAGTAGTTGCATTGTGATACTGCAGTCGGGATAGTGATTTTTTTTTCTATCTGAATGATGATTCGAAGATGGAGCAAGAGCTGGACTACTTGAAGATTAGAAGGATAGTCCTTTGCAGGACTGCTTCAAAGGAAATACTTTAAAGGATTGAAGTATTAATTTCCCAAATCGAATTATTGTGATATTAATGCTCACTGAGTGAAAGTAATTTAAAACATTAATATTTTTAATTTAATTCACAGGACTTTGGGAAAGATGTCGTGTCTTGTTCTTGGAACTCAGCCATGGAACAACTAGTGCCATGTTTACGCTACCAGTCATATTCTTCGGATCGGACCATTAAGAGATGTCTTAGGAATTGTTGTGAAACGCTAATTTACAGTGGATCGGATACGATTAAGGAAGAAGTAAGTTGTTCAGTCTTTTTATTCATAACAAAGACGTATTCTTCAGAAGACATCGAAGTTAAATCAAGTTTAGAAATTTAGATGCATCACAAGTAATCTATACAAACTATTGAAAGTTCAAGTCTTATGCTAAAGATTAACGAATTGCGTCGAGGGAATAACTATAATATGAAATTGAGAACTTTAATTATGATGGACTATAGAACTTTTGATCCGCAACCCACAAGGGAATAGGACTTTCTGAACTCTTAGTGAACTAGTTACTTGTAAAAAGTAAAGAATTATGTTAAAGAAAGAAATTGTTAATGTTTTTTAAGAAAGAAATATATTAAGCAGTTTTACTTATGATTTCTGTTTTGTTTGATTTAATATGAGTATTACATGTTATATATATACACTGCTGTTTGTAAAAAATGCAACACCATGAAGGAATCATCAGAATTAAATGAAATTTGCAGCAAATGTCAATTATAGGATGTTATGCAAAATAGTAAAGTTTCAGAGCCACCGCGCATTATGATGCGTATTTAGTAGGTTACCAAATTTACTTAAACTAGAAGAGTACTCTGAAATGATAGATGTAGTAAGAATGAAAGAGACCATCAGAAATTGGTTTAATTACAATACAACAAGTGGTTGAAATTTCAAGAAGAAAAACAATTTCCAAAAGAAATTGTTGGAGTTCAAAATTTTTAGTAAAACAACAAAGATTAGATATGAAGAACGTTATTACTATAGACTTCCCGAAGACAATGATAATTTTTTCAACAAACATCATTATTGTGCAATAAAAAAAAATAAACGACACAACAAAATAGATTGGCTGTCCAACACCGAACATGGTCTAAATAAACTCCCTTATTATAACAAGATGGTTAAAAAAATTGAATAAATACTGTAATAAGAGAAAATTAAGGTAATCTATATGATAAAGGTGAGATATTCAATATGGACATGCTATAGAATTTCAAAAGAAACATTGTTAAGAAATCAGAGCATTATTTTACTTAAGTCTAATAAAGACAATAATTTGATATTTTTAAAAAAAAGATAACTATGAAGAATAAATAAATAAATTAATTAAAGATGAAAAACATATGAAAGATTGAAATCAGATAACAACAAGTTTGGAATATTTAAAGAAAAGAGAAATTGAAAGAAAATTAATTTCAATTTAAAACAAAACTAAAGATAAAACAAAACTAGATGGAAAAACAAGAACTACATCTTTTTGTTTGCTTTTAACCAACCTAAATGTTTTCATGGTTTGGTCTCTAGAATGTATGGCTTACCTCAACTACATAAAGAAAATAGACCATTAGGACCCTTAGAAGATTTCGTAAATTATTTTACAAACAGCATATCCAAATTCTTTGCAATGAAATTAAAGTTATTAGAAGGCAAAAATAACAAATTTGTTATAAGAAAGTTCATTTCAACTGGTAGATAAATTGGATGCTGTTATATCTACTCTAACCAATAAATGTAATATCCAATAATAGTCCTTAGTTCTTTACTTTTGAGAGTGATTATACAACAAAAAACATTCTCTTCACTCTTAAATATATAAAATAATGCAAATTTTATTGCTTCTATGTCTTTCCTTTATCACGCTTTACTTAATAATTTCGAGACAAAACAGAACAATTTTGCATGTATCTTGCAAATGCAGAAACGTTTCTGAATGACTGATATATTGTTCGATAGAACTTTCAAATACTAACATTTTCGAAATATAATATACTCTTTCAACTTTTATACTTTTCGTTTAAGTTGAAAAAAAGTCAAAATTTGACTCTTTAAAAGGCGCCATCTTGGAAACCAAAAGTTTTTTCGAAAGATTTTTGTAGCATTTTGTTTCGCTTAAAAAGATCCACATTTTATCCAATTGCATGACCAATCTATCTCTTATAGTTTGGTCACAATATTGGAAAAACTTAAAAGTCTTATGACAGACCGAATACCGGTTTTATTATATAAAATTTATTTCATCAAAATGCATAATTTTATGTGATTGCAAATAATTAAATCTCCAGCTTAATTTATAAAATTTTCATCTACATCTACCTCATCATTCCGTTTGATATTAGGTCCTCTTGTATTTCTAAAAAGAATGCTTTCTATTATTTTGCATTTGGTTGTGTTTTTTTTCATATATAAAGTTTTTGCTTCATTTTCATCTTGTGTCCATAAGAAATGTCGTTAGATGTTCAATCTTGAAGATGTTTGGGAATGTAGATATACCTGAAGTCTGTAAATTAATAGAAGGATTGTTACCAAATGAAGAAAATATTGATAATATTCTAACTGTGAATTTATTGTAGCTTACCATTATGTTTAAATATTAACGATTTTGCCTACAAAGATACATTATATAAGCAAATGTTTCATTGTCTAGGTTGCATTAATTATCGCTATTGTAGCAATTACGCTTTTGCAAAATATTGAAAATAATAAAATTTGCAAAAGACCGGAAGTCATTTCGAGTTGTTTAACATATATAGTTGATTATGTTTTGATCATGAATCGCAAGCAAATGAAATATTTATTGGTAGAATTAAATAATGTGAATTACAGAATAAAATTTTCGTTATAAAAAGAAAATAACACGAAACTTTTCTATTTAGATATTGAAATCATTAGAAAACTACATAGCAAGTTGCAGTCTACTTTATACAGGAATGCCATTTCTTACAGTTTGTTGTTTAAATTTTAATTTTGCCATCCACTTAAATGCAAAATTGGAGTTATAAAAATTTTTATGTACAGCTGTATTGTATTAGCTTTTTCAGAAGAAACAATTAATAAACAGATTAACAATAGTGTACAATTCTTGAAGAATAATGATTATCCTACGAAGCTAATTTTTGATAAATTAAGGACCGAATACATCAAACCTCCTTCAACTTTGATGGCTGCTAAATCAACGATCAAGTGGCATTTTCTGTGCACCAACGTTCGTGAGGGATTTAACAGTCGCTAAATCGCTGATCAGCCGCCAAATTTTAACAGCGCTGAAAGTGGCGAGTTAAATGCGTCATCAAAGAGAAAACTCGCATCAGCCGCCGCGCTGTGCAGCTTTAGCTAGATGGCCGACATCGAATCCAGTTTTTTACGAAATCTCACCTGTCGAATTAGGGCTAATCTGTTTGTTTTTGTGAAGAAAGCGCGTCGTTACTACATGATGGGAATAAAAGAGTTGGAAACTTTCGGATTCGTTTTGTAATTTTTAGAAACTTTATACATTTAATGGGAAGTCTTTGATGGCGGCGGATGTACATTTTCGAAGCTTAAGTTTTTAGCGTCTTTGGAACTCGGTGAAATCCGGTCCGTTGCGCTGTTACGATGAGGCCAATAATTCCACCTGGCGGCCAATTTAAATTTATATCCGAAACTGAGAAAATGGTGCCACTAACAGCGGAATCGTACATGAAAAAAGATAACATTCGTGATTGCGCATGTGAAATGTGATCCGGAAATGATATCAAATGTTTTTAACCAATCGCAGCGACTTTTATAAACAAGTTAGAGTTTTAGCGACCAACAGTAAATGAATGCCAAAACGTCATTGGTGCACTGCAACTCCTATTTGACAGCTAGTTGTTAACTAACGACTCCACAACTAATGACTGCTTCGTTTGTTGGTTAGTGTACTCGGCCCTTAAAGAAGTTAAAACAAACTTCAATTATAAAAAGAAAGAACCGGAAACTCAGAAGATGGTAAAGAATAAAAAAACAACCTCAGAGATATATAATTTTACCATATTATGGAATGGTTTCTAGAAGAATTAGAAAAAAAATTAAAAATAAAAATAACCAAGTGACTGAAAGCAGTTACGAAGAATTGGGGACCTATGTTCTATATGAAAGAATATAATAAGCAATGAGTTTTCTAGGAGAGTAGTTTATAAAATAAGTTATTTGACTTGCTTTCTTTCTCACATACAATGACAGAACAATTTTTATTTTTGAGGAAGAAAAACATAATCCTGATCATGTTCTTCATTGGAACAAGGTTCAAATATTAAGTAATCCTAATTATAGAGAAAATTTGATGTTTGTTGGTGATGTCTATAAAAAAATTTCAAAATAATTTACTTAATCGGAAAGAAGAAATTTTTGACATTATGAATTTGTTAAAAATTAAAATAATTTAACGTGTGGAGCATGTCTTATAAAATTAAATAAAAACACCCCAATGAATAAAATTAATCAAAACAGTATTTAAAACATAATAATACACAAGCTTCGACCTAAACCAGCAGGTATTTTTCAAGTCTTTTTTCAAGTTTCAAGACCTGCTGTAATGTTTTAATGTATTTCCTCTTATTTTAAATAGTGATTCTTAGCCTTAAGAATGTATGTATAATCATAGAAACATGTTGGTGATATAAAGAATAAATACTACTAACTCCATTGAGACTGAATTTTTGTTTTGGACATTTATAGTTTTAAATGGGTGTTGGAAAAGGACTAGGTTAATATCTATTAACATTTGCACTAATATTTTTCGAATTCAATGCTTTTATATTTCACGCTGGAAGTCAATCTCTATTGGCATGATTATCATTTTTCTGGTAAAAAAAAAAACCCCAAAAACGAGATGGAACCAATTTTAAATAACTAAGCCAAGTTATACAAACTACCATTTTTATGCAATTTGTAATCCTCTTTAGCAGTATGTATTTCTCATATACACTAACTGTTCTCACGAATCCTAACTGGCTCGGATTCATAAAGATGTCACCAATTTACTAGCTACAACTTGATGATTGTCAATAGTTGACACCTTCTCCATTTTTATAAAAAGGTTTTTAAAATATATTTGTTTTAACGAAAACATTAATTTTCAACACTGTTTATTTTCGTCATTAGCGGTGAACGAAATCATCAAAATGATGTCTTAATCATTGGTTTTGATAAAGTATTAAGGGAGGTATGGCGTACCGACACAAAAACACCTTTGAGAAAAAATATTTAAGTATTATTCCAAGCTTTTTTGAATAAATTAATTTAAGCATTTTAATTTGTAAATTTTTTCAGTGATATTGGCCCAGAAATTTATTCCGTAATTTATCATAGAATCAAATAACGCATAATAAATAAGGAATTTAGTTTTTATTGGTATTACATTTTTTATATGATAGAAAATATATATTATATAATTTAGTCTCTTGTGAAGCATATTTATATGAGTGTTCCAAGTGAAGAGGTATTTTATTGTAATACCTAAATATTTAAAATTTGTTATTATCACTAATAGTAATTACTTGTATCTTTAAATATTTAAATTCAAATTTTTTGATTCATCAATGAAAACTAATATCTTTCTGAAATTGACGAAGAGTCCATAAAATCGACCATATAGCACACTATCTACCTACCCAGACATTTTATTATAGTAATGACTGTAACTTGATGATACGAATCTGACAATCATTCTTTTTACAAAAAAGAAATTAAGAAAAAAAAAGAAAAAATGTTGAAACGCCGTAATACAAATAAAAAACTTTTTTCTGTTGAATTAAATTATTCTAATTGTACAATTCAGAAGAGAGAAACAAATTTTTGTTTGTGATATTTGAGAAACACTTCCTCAGAAATTAAACAAGAAAGAGGATTCCTTATTTTTTTAAACTTCATAATGTCAAAATGTCAAACTTCACAAAAACTCACCCTTAATCTACAATACTGGATTTCCGTAACGATTTTAATATATCCATTCTTGACTTTTGATTTTGTTGAAGTGTAATTATAGGAAAACATGTTCATTACATCGGTGGGATAAATCTGTAAAGAATGACCTAAAGTTGCATTAATCTACTGTTTTCTCAATCTGTTTTCTAGCTCTTTAGTATGTGAGTGGTTTCCAGTTTCACAATTTTCTGATTCACTAATTACTGTAAATGATGCTAATTTAAATAGTGAACAATTTTAAATCAGTTTTTAATGGGTAGTGTGTTTTTTCTTTTAGAAAATAAAAGACATTAAATCAGAGGCGTCACTAGGGTTGGTGTCACCCAGTGCGGTAGCTCATGGTGTCACCCCCCCCCCCCAAAAAAAAAACCTTCTAAAACTATCTGTTCAACCAAAAAAAAAAGGAAAACCTTGTAAAAGCATTTTGGTGTCACCCCTTGGGATGGTGTCACCCGGTGCGGTCCGCACCCCCCCGCACCCCCCTAGTGACGCCACTGCATTAAATGTTTTACAAAGTTTGGCCCTAAACAACATAATTCTTCTTTGTAATGTTTATAAGACAAAATTTAATCATCCATTCCTATTATATAAACCTTTTTTATAAACAAAATAACTGTTCAGTCCATATTCAACTCTTTAAGTAGAGCTGCAAAATTAAACCCTGAAGAGATATACATAATATAACTACATTGTTTAAAATGATTTAGTTCAGTATATTATTTTCTTTGAAGTTTTAAGGGTATTCTATTTGAATCTTATTTTTAAATGGTAAGTTGGGTTTAAAATAACGAAATCTAATTCCATGTATTTTAATTATTTTAAATCCTCAAAAGCGAATCTTGATATAAAATAATTAATTACTTTTTATTCAAGGCTACAGTTTTTGCCCATATACAAAATTCCAACACCAAAATTCAATAAGGACTTGACAAGAACATTTAACTCTTAAATATAAAGTTTGATGTTGATCAGTGCCTTTACATTAATTTTTTTATGTTTCTGGGGATTTTAGCCCTTAGCCTAAAATTATCCTCAAAATACCCGTGTACATTCAAAATCTAATTTCGATCTAGATAATATCACTAGATCGGCCATTTATTTTTCAAATTAACATACCCACAAAATTCCAACACATACATAAAAACAATATAGACATGCCCAAACATGTTCCTACAATCATAAGCACATCACTGAAGAACAATCTAAACTTGTTCTAGGAAAAAAATAATGCAAATTTCATTCGAAATCCGGCCTTGATATTTATTAATATCTAATATATATGTTTTTACATGTTTTAAAATAAGATAGAAGCAGTAATCTCAGTAGCGATCGCATAATGCCCCCCGGCTTCTATACAGAGCGAATGGACGGGTCACAAAAAGGGAAACAGAAAGTTACCTTTTCAAAAGTAACCTCAATAAACAACTCAATGGAAATTTTTAAAAAAACAACGTGAGGATAGTATGAAGAAGTTATCAACTCTCACTGATAATTAATAATCAATAACAGAACTATGGAAAACTAACCACTATGGAAAAAATCAATTCTGCCCGAAATGAGAAAATAAGCTAATTGGAGCAGAATGTGAAATGTTGGAAATACAACAAAGGAAAAATAATTTAGAAATTGAAGAAACAAAGGATGAGAATTTATTTGACATAATATTAAAATCTCGGGAACATTACAACTTCAAAACCTACCGAAAAAATAGAAGCTCTCCATAGATTTGGAAAATCCCATCTATCTTCTATACATAAATAAAAATGTAAATGTTCGTTCGTTCAAAATCTTAAATCTCCAAAAGTTCTTCATCGATTGCTTTATAATTTTGACACAACGTTGCATTCTAATATGCACGTGTTTTTATATACCTATTATATAGATGTCACACCTGTGATAGATAAAAAAATGCTTTTATTGAAAAACAGCGCCATCTGTTGGATGTAAAAGCAACACAGGCAATAATAAACATTACTCATGCCGGACAGCGTGCTTCTTGACAGCTGCTGTCACATAGCATTTTAAATGTTTCTGATTGCATTGTTAAATTCAATTTTCATAGATTTCGATTTATTTTCATTTCCATTTAAATATTTGTGTGACATTGCATTGGAATTGAGCTGTGTCGTTTACCACAGCATTCATTTCGTGAGTATAGTTTTTTTTTTTCTATTTTCGTTTTTTTTCATTTCTTTTTTTTAACTGTTTTTCTTATGTTTCAGTGCAATTGGCGGTGGAATTGAGCTGTGTCGATTGATTTTCTTTTGAATTCAAATTATTGATGATGATATTGATTTCATCAGAGGGATTTGTACGAGCGGATTGAAATATTTCGTTTCTCACTGTGTTTGAATTTAGCTCTGTCAATTCCACAGCAACGCATGGTCCGGTACAGCTAGTTATAAAATAAAAATGTAGAAGAATAAATAATGTTATTTTTGTGGCATTTTCTTTAAATAAAAAAAAACACTAGTACCCGAAATTTAGAGGGTCTTTTCTTGAAATCGTGAGAATTACAGGTAATTTCTTGTTCCTGTCAGAACCCACTACCGAGTGTGGGTGTGAATTCTATAGTCTTTTATGCTTTGGTCTTGTCATTGAGGGGGTAAATTTGTCTGATGATTCATAATAGTGGTGAAACGGCTACGAATGATAACTTGAATGCTACGATGATAAACTCTCTAAGAATGCTACGATGATAACTTGGTTTCTGTTAATATTAGATCTTAAAAGAGAAATCTTTTAAGGAATTAAAAACTAAGATTTGAAGTAAAGAAACTACGGGATGCGATTTCTTGGAAGAAAAATAGTTCGTATATATATTGGATGCACCCAACCAAGAGTGAATTTTCTCATACAGATATATTCAAGTGATATATAAATCATTTATTACACAAAGAGAAGCGTCATAATCTAAATACAATGGTAACTTAATAGGTGATACGGGAACTTCGTGGCCACCCTGTCTAGCTGGAATGTAAAATGGGATGTAAAATCCGAAGAATCCCAAAGTAGGATCTTTAATTGCATTGTACTATTGCTAATGATATTTCTTTATATGAAGAAATTATAAGAATATTCAATGATTATTTTCATGTAATGTAAATTTTAATCTACTTAGATGTTTTGGATATAATGGTAAGTTTCATACATAATTCACCTGTTATCAAAGGAATTTACGTCTATAAGATTTGCATAAAAGTTTCAATAATAAGAATGTTACATTATCCTGCTAAAAATATCAGCAGAAGCTACAGCAAGACTTTCTTCACACCACAGAAATGCAAATGGTTTCCGAAAGTAAAAAGTTTTAATCAGTTAGAAAATTTTCGCCCTAAATAAAATAGTTTCAACAAACAGATATGCTAAAATATTATCAACAATTCAAGTAAGTAAGTTTAAAGTCATTAATTAATTTTACTGTAATATAAGGGCAACAAAAAGCAAATACTTCTAAAAACCATAAGAAAACGGATATCCAAAGATATGTAATCACTAGACTTACTTAATAACGCTACATTGTTAATATAAAATTTCAAATGAAAGTTGATGTTTTAGTACAGCTTTAGGATTTCACTTGTAGGATAAAATATGATATAAATCAGTATATATTCTTGAATTTATTTAAAGACATCGTATTTTGGTCTTAAATACCAAAAATTTAATAAGATGCGAACAAAAGTTATAAACAATAAAAGGAAACAAGTGCAACACTTGTTTTCTTTTATTAATTATTCACAGCACGTTAAATGTTTCTATTACTTTCTAAAAATTATAAACTTTCAAATATGAAATTTAATGCAATTTATGATATTATTAAATTTAATGCAATTTATGATATTATTCTTTGAGTTACCCAAGGGCATATGGCTCTTACAGTGAAGAAACCCGTAATGAAAGACTATAAACATGACTATAAACTATTTCATTAGGATTGGACAAAGACATTTAACTCTTATATAAAAAGTTTGATTAGATGCCCTTATTATTAGTACAGTGCAACTTGGATAATTCGAACGTCTTTAATTCGAAATCTTGGTTAATTCGAAGATTTCTCTTAGTCTCTTGAACTTCTTATTAAATCAATGTTAAAAAATCGTGGATAATTCGAAGTTTAACTTCCTTAATTCGAAGTTCTTTGTAAAAAATCTCTAACCTTAACGACTTTTCGGCGTTTCATTGTTAAGAAATTCGATACGTGACAACTGAAATCCCCTTCCTGCCATCGTTCGACACGTGACGCCATTAGACACGTGACGCTTCAGACGCCATTCGAGCTTCCTGCTGTCAGTGTCACCATGTCTTTCAGTAAACCACGCGTGTACATGAATTTAACATTCACTGAAAAGGTGACCGTCATTCGCGAGGTGGAAAAGGTGTGAAGAAGAAATGCCAATCCCTTCATCGTTGAAGGCGCTTTTTCATTTGGGCGAATTTCGTCGGTACATTGAAGGACAAACCAATGTAAGTGAAGCTATTTTCCATTCACTAAACATGCTTGATGATTTTGCTAACCTAAAGCGACTGAATTCTACAAAACAATCAGACATTGCACAATTTTTTGAAAAACTATAATTTTCTGTATTGAATGTATTATGTACTGTACCTTATGTAATATAAATCTTATTTTGTTTACATACGTATAGTGTTTAAGTCTTTCATACCATGATCTTTCTGAATAAATATTTAATTATTGACAGAATAATCTTTTCAAGCATTCAGTGGACCTGAAATTACAGTTAAAAGATGTAACTTGTTTAATTCGAAGTCTTGGATAATTCGAAGTTTTGTAGTGGTCCCTTCAGCTTCGAATTATCCAAGTTGCTTCGAATTATCCAAGTCGAATTATCCAAGTACATTTATAAGGGCTCAGTAAGAGATACTTAAGGGCTCAATATTGGGTCCTTACTGTGAAATGTCCATAAAGAGGATCTGTTAACATAAGAAATGTACTAACATTTAACTCTCAAATAAGATCATTTGATTACTGTAGTTACTTGTAGTTTGATCCAATTTACAGTGGCCCAAAGAATTTGGCCTATACACTCGAAAATCTCTCTCTCTCTCTCTCTCTCTCTCTCTCTCTCTCTCGCTATATCTATCTATCTATTGGAGTTATGAAGTATCTTAATCTGAAACCTGTATTTCATTTACAATCGGGATATGACTAAACTGAACTGAAAAATGATATATCATAAAGAAGTCTGGTAATGAGCACCAAACTTGCTCCACATAGCACACACTAGCTACATAGTAAATGTTATTTTCACCCTGAAAATATTACAGTGATCTCAATAGGATGTACGATCATCATGGGCAGCGATCTATTTCCCAATTGTATCTGTCATTGAGTGGTAAAGCCTGCCGATGCACTCTTGAGATATGGCATTGCTGTCAATCGAAGCTGTCCACCAGGGCAAGATTTACTATTCACGTTAGGAAGTTTCGGTAGTTTCCAATGGTAGAGTTGACACATGGCAATGGAGACCGTCAGGTGGTTAGAAGATATAAAGGAAAAAGTTCTATTATGAGCCCTTGCGAGAAATACGAAATCCCCTGGCATTTCATAAAGAAGCACACGTGTTGTCCTGCTGGCTATAGCAGGAACTATATATAATAATCCATAGTTTTACAGCTAAATGATACTGCTTCAGTTGCTGCTTTCTGTAGAGAATTTATGATTATTTATTTTTTTTTCTCCCCCTTATCAA
>JAFIDM010082818.1:0-10291 GCA_023159025.1 Thereuonema tuberculata | reverse complement strand
CATCTAAGGAATTGAGCATGCAGAGAAGGGGTTCCATTTGAGGTCTGCCATGAGTTAACAATCCAGAAGTTTATTGCAAAAACACGTGTTGAGAAAAATATGATAAATATGAGGAAGAAAAGAGAAAACGTGCAAGAAGGTTATTGCAATCACACATGGAAACAAAAATATAGTAAATATAAGGAAGGAAAGAATTAACGTGCAAGAAGTTTATTGTAAACAAACATGGAGACAAAATTATATAACAAATACAACTATAAGCAAGAAAAGAGTTAACCTGCAAGAATTTTATTCTAATCACACGGAGAAACAAAATTATAACAGATATAGACAAGAAAATGCTAACTTGCAAGAACTTCATTACAATCACATATGGATACAAAATTATAACAAATACAGGCAAGAAAAGAGTTAAAGTGGAAGAACTTTACAAAGCTTACGAATCTTAATCTATTAAAACATTTGTAATAGCTTTATGCATTCTTTTGACAGGAGTACAATTCATTAAACTGTTAAAACATGTTCATATATTTCTATTTATTTTTCAAAATGAGCAATGCACATATTTTTCTTATGAGAAAATAGTAAAATAAGCAAGGAACATAATAAATTGATAAATAACTTAATATCTGAAAATTACCAAAAAATTACATTCGAAGATCTAATATCCGAAATAATTTTAGTATTTATTTAATTCAGTTGTTCTCTTCTAATGTTTTTCAATAGAAATGTTCCTTATTTTTACGGCAAATTTCTCTACAGAGATTCGTTGAAAAACTTAAAAGAAAGGATTCGAGTATTTTTTCTTTATAACTTTACATTTAAGATTCAAGAGAATTAATTCATTTGTTGAAAAGTTATTAGAAGATAATTAGGGATAATTAGGATTAAGATAATTAGGATATTTTAAATTAAAATTGCTGAGTGAAAGTTTATCTCAGAAAACATGTATTAGATGTCTTATTTAGGTTCAGAATAAACAATATTTTATGAATTTACCTGTTAAAAAAATTATTATTGCTGGGTCAATAAGTTGAAGAGGTCAATAAGTTGGTATTCTGTCATATTTTCCGGTAATCTAAAAATGTCATTTGAGAAAAAACATTAAGTAATTCTTAATTCCTGAAATGATGAGAGTAACGATAAGAATGGAAATTGAAAAGAAAGCATTCAAATGTTTTCTGTAAAAGAATAATATTGCCATGAAAACGAAAAGAAACCTGTCACGTACATTCATTGATTGACACATTAAGTATTTCAGAACAGCACAATATTTGTTCCATTCAGGGGTAGATGAAGCCATGATACACAAGAAGAGAGCTGTAGGTGAAATGAATTCTGTTTTCTATTAACATACATTTTGTTATTAAAATCCAAAGAGAGATTAATTAAGAGAATTGACATTGGTTTGTCTGATGTATAGAGTCTGATGTATTCTTTTAATAACTATTACACTGATGATCCCCATATATATTAATCTGTTAAATATTACAGTAATGAATGTTAAAGGCTTCCTGAAATGATAACATTTAAAATTAAATATAATGAAAAAATAAAAATAATAATAAAAAAATTAATATATAAATAAACCAGATGTAAGGGTAGGGTAAGATGACGAACGTAAGCTTCAGAGATGGTTCCTCGGCTTATTGAGTGGTTTAAAAACTCGAAATTTGAAAGGACACTTCTTGTAACCTTTATGTTCAATAAAAAAATATGAAATGCTGTTTTACTCTCTCGAATGATGAAAAATATTTCACCAAAAAAAAAAGAGTAATTTTCATCATCTTACCCCACCTAATGGGTAAGATGACGAAGGGGGGTGGGTAAGATTACGAACAGATAAAAGTAATACATTAAGATAGAAACATTTTATTTTAAAAATGAAGAAAAAAAATTTCACTTACTAACGTGTGTCATGAATTAGAAAAGTATAAGATGAAACAGTTAAATTCCAATAACAGATTGCTCGTAATTAAACAAAACTTTGAACAATTATGTGCAACAAAAATTTAGAAGAACATTAGTGTAGGCTCTAGCACGTTATGTTTATTTGCTGCAGCATTTATACTTAGGTTTTATCTTTTACTTCAGCAATAGCTGTATTGATGGTCTCCATATCCCACATTCCCCAGTCACTTTTCCTTGTTTAATTTCGTGGCATGTTGTTTATAATATCTAAAACATTCATAGATAAACAGTCATACTATCTATCTGGTGTCGTCCTCATGTGAGGGTGTGAACAAGAGATCTCCATTTATTGCGGTCCTCTGCTCTTCTTTTCACTTCACTATAACAGCCAATACAGGTCCACTTTTTTATGTTGTCCATATACGCTAGACGCCTCCGTCCTCTCGGTCGTTTCCCCTGGATTTTGCCTTCAAGTGTGGTTAAGAGATTGGTGCCTGCCGATCCTCTGAGTATATGCCCAGTCATCTTCATTTTGCGCATCTTAATTGATTTGAGCAGCTTTCTGTCTGTTCCCATGCGTTGCAAGACCTCCCTGTTTGTGATGCGATCAGTCCAGGGAATCTTGAGTGCTCTTCGATAAAAATACATCTCCAAAGCTTCCACCTTTGCCTCATGTGTCTTGGTTAGCGTCCATGTTTCACAAGCATAAGTAAAAACGGGCCATATTAATGTCTGTAACAGTCGCAGTTTTGTTCGGGTGTTTGTTGTTCCTTTCAAAATGTGTTTATTTTTCCAGAAGGCTTGTTTAGCCATTGCTATCCTGCATTTTAATTCCATATCTAGTTTACACATTTTTCATATTTAATCGTTAACAGTCATACATCAGCATTTAAAATAAAAGAAAAAAATTACTGCTACTAAAGTTTAGTTTCAAAACCAATTTTTAAAATAGAACAAAAGCTACTCATAAAAGGTACTCAAAAACAAGTTGGGTAAGATGACAAACTAAGCAAACTTCTCGTCATCTTACGCATCCAGCCATTCGTCATCTTACCCCATGCCGCCAATTTGAATTAGAACTTATTTTTCATTAGCGTAGCTTATCGTAAACAACCCACACCACGCATGCTTCTTGACATTAGGAGTTGTATTTTGAGCAAAAACAACTTCACGTACTCGAGTAATTCCTTTCGCTATGAAGTACCAAAAATTACAAACACACGGGAAACAAACACATCTTAGACGCTACTGCTGGCAAAACAATCTTGCCCGACATACTTTGCAGTGAACTACGTTACTAATCCCCTGAGTCTCAGAAAGTGCTTGGACAGGTGCTCCTATCTATGAATGCGTCAGAGAAATGCCGATTTCGTCATCTTACACTCTTCGTCATCTTACCCGGCTTTCCCCTACACCCTTCTGTCTATCATGTAAGGAATTGAGCATGCAGAGAAGGGGTTCCATTAGAGGTCTGCCATAAGTTTAGACTATAATAATCTTGCTCAGATTTTTAATTGAGCCATAAATGGATATCAACTTTTAAAGAAATCGATCCAGACGTTGTAACGATGTAACTGCATCAGACCAAACTAAATATACCAACTTTTTCAATTAGGACTTAAATAGGATGCCAAAGTTTAGATGAAT
Source organism: Thereuonema tuberculata (assembly GCA_023159025.1). Lineage (NCBI taxonomy): Eukaryota > Metazoa > Arthropoda > Chilopoda > Scutigeromorpha > Scutigeridae > Thereuonema > Thereuonema tuberculata. The sequence continues at coordinate 6,733 of JAFIDM010082818.1, read as the reverse complement.
CATATCATGTATTTTAGCATGATGCATTACAAACAATTAAACAGCGAAATAAAATATTGAAGACAAGCACCAAGACTTAGTTTCCTCAGTTAATAATTCTTTCCCAAAAGTTCATTGCAATCACATTGGAAACAAAATTACTTATAAAAAATATAAGAAAGAAAAGAGTTAACAATCAAGAAGTTTATTGCAAAAACACGTGTTGAGAGAAATATAATAAATGTAAGGAAGAAAAGAGTTAACGTGCAACAAGTTTATTGCAATCACACATGGAAACAAAATTATAACAGATATAGACAAGAAAATGATAACGTGCAAGAACTTCATTACAATCACATGTGAAAACAAAATTAAAACAAATACAGGCAAGAAAGGAGTTGTAGTGGAAGAACTTTACAAAGCTTACGAATCTTAATCTATTAAAACATTTGTAGTTGCTTTACGCTTTCTTTTGATACGAGGTTGCATCGAAAAGTAACGCACAATATTTTTCTGCCTTGGTATTGCATCTAAAAATAATGAAATTTCACCAAAATATAGTTTGTAGTTTTCACTACAGATGCTAATTTGTTTTCATGTGAAGCTCAAGCGGCAGAATCGTGAACTATGCAACAGTGATGGCGCGAATGTTACTGTCGTTAACTTGTGAAGAGCAGCGAAGTGTACAGTGATTTTTTTGGGCTAAAGGGCAAAAAAAAGTGAATTCCACAGGGACATGCGTGGCAATTATGGTGACAATTGTATGGACCGTATCCATACAATTGTGGTGTCAATTTTTCAAATAAGGGCTGTGTGAACCTTGTGATGCGCCACGTTCCGGAAGGCCGGTAACAGCTGCAACCCCGCAGAACGTCAGAGCCATTGAGGCGGCAATTTTGAACGACCGGCGTGTGCAACTGCGAATCTTATCTGAGAAGTTCAACATTTCCTACGGTACTGTGTACGATATTGTTCATGACGTATTGAAATGTCGTAAAGTTACTGCTCGCTGGGTGCGTAAGAACCTGACTGACGACCACAAGGTCCAGTGAATGGTGACAAGCTTGGATCACTTAACACCTACCGTAGAAGGGCTGGGCTTTCTGTAAGGAATCATCACTGGTGATGAGTCGTGGGCGTAACACTACACAACCGAAACAAAGTAGGCCTCTAAGATCCACTCCTTAAGTGGGGTACGTACTTTCATGTCTATCTCCGTCAATCGTTAAGTTTATGTAAGATAATTGCTTTTACATCTCAGCTTAAGGCTAAACGTATATCTTGAAATCAACGAACGTAAGCGTCTCCTCAAACGTAAGGCCAGCCAATCAGATCTTGTGTGTGAGCAACATCCAATCACAGAGCACTGACGTTTTCCTACAAGTTTTGAAGATCGAAAGCAAGTTCGCCGGCGCCATTTTGTTCATCGCTTCGTTGAGATCGAAGGTTATTACGAATTAAATATCACATTGAGGAGATTATTTTTCGAAAATAAACAATATTTTTACTGAAATAAATTAATGCTATACGACAGAATGTGCAGATCTCACCTTTTTAAAGAGATTTCGCATGTAAATCAACATGAAAGGTAGTGCTAGCCAATCGGGGAGTGTGTTAAGCAACAGCCAAACCGAGAGCATTGATACAAATTTTGCCGGGAAAAAGGATATTAGCAATTGTGATCGCCATTCATTTGCACGACGTTCTCCTGATCGTATTTATTTTTGTGATAAATTGTTTAAATATTTTTATATCATATTTTTTTCTGTACATCATTTTTTCTGAACATGGATGTGAATCTGCGTTTAATTGAGGAGGTGGAGAAGTATCCTATTTTATATGATGCTTCTTCGAAATCTTACTTATTGAAGACCAAAAAAGAACACGTATGGCAGATGATCGGCCACACATTGGAAATGCCTGGTAATAATCATTATTTACTATTTGAAGTATGTTTTGTCCTTGATTAATTACTTTAAAAATTTGAGAATGTCATTGAATAATAGTTAATGTTCTGGCAATGTTTTATTAGCTCAAGAATACGCTAAACGATGGCAGACACTCCGTGAAAGGTATATGAAGGAGCTGAGGGCTGTCAGAACAGCGCCGAGTGGATCGTGCTCTACGGCATCAGTAAGCCGACGGCCGTATTTTACAGCCATGGCTTTTCTTAACAAATATATTAAGCATCGTAGATAAGTTGATCTCCATTCCTTCTCTTTACATTAGAAGGTATTGTAGAAAAATATGAGGTATCTGATTACAATCCTTACAAAAATGAATAGAGATAAAAATGAAGCACGTGGCCAATCAATCGTTCAAATTTTGTATTTTGGAAGTAGAACAAATATCATTTATTTAATATTATAAAGAAAATAACTATATTAGTTATGCTGCAATAATCTTATATATTCCATTTGTCCATTCCTGTTTCTATTTTGAATGTTTATCAGATGTTAAAGTTACTTCAATGTGCTATGTCTTCAACAATCGATTACTTGTTGTACTTCTGTATGCAGATTTCATATAATATGAATTAAATAATCGCTGGTAAATATTCATAAATGTAGGTTTTTAAAAAAATGTACATTCAATACAGTTTTCTCCCATATACATTACAATTTCGAATGTTGCATGAATTTATTAAAAGATGAAGGTTAGTATGTCATAACAGAATTGTGATCAGCCATTGTATAATACTGAAGTACTCCAATCCTTAAGAAAAGTATGAAACATTTTCATAAATAATAACAGTAGCCTAAGTGAAAAAGTGACTAAAATCATAAATTAAAAAAAGGCTAGGAAAATTGTACTGTTCCAATGATAAAGCAAAAAATGAATATGTGGTTTCAGTATCCCTTCTGAATGAATTTACTGCTTCACTAAATATAATATATTTGTTTCTAATTTTTCTTAAATTTCCATAAACATTTTCTAATGTTTTCTTTTTTATATGTGACTGCTATGTTGTTTGATATCGGGTGTTATATCACAAAAAAAAGAAGAAATTTCACTAAAGTTTTGGTTTATATGATTGAAGTGCAGAAATTGTTTTGGAATCTTATAATTTTCTTTATTATGATTTGTGATAAAAAAAAAAAGGCATTATTATGTTTGGTTGATTCTCATTACAATAAAGAACTGAATTTACTTAGATTCATTATCTTCATAATTCATATGTGTTTTTATATTGTTTCTTAAAAGATTACAGTTTTAGGGACAGTAAGCTTCTGTTAGTAGGTGATGTGTTATTTACCTTGAATACAATAAATAATTGGCAGTAAGTTTTGTATAATTAAATTTCATATTTTTATATTCTACTCAATAAATATTTATGACAAGTACAATGAATTTAAAATAGAAAACAAAATAACAGGGTTCTCCAGAGAAGTAATTATAATCCCTCAGAAAAGTATGGAAACATGAAAAGTACAAAGTATAAAACAGGGTTTTCAATGTAAGTATTCATATAGTAAATATAATACCAAAAAATATTATGGAAACATGGTTGAAATAATAACAAATGCAGTAAAGTAAAATAAATTACAAAAAAGAAATACTCATAAATTAAAATAAGGCTAGGAAAATGATACTTTTCCAATGAAGAGGCAACATATCTAAATCACAATATAAGCAAATCAAATAGTCATATGCTTGGTTTCATTGTCCCTCCTGAGTTGATTTTGTGCTTCAAGATACTATACAATTTTTTTTCCTTATTTTCTCTATGTACAGAAAGATACAGAAAATTATAGACTATACAATAAAATAAGCATCTACACCCATACATATGTAACTGTCTTTATTTCAATACAATATTCCTGGAGGTCTTTAGAAATTGCTTGAACATCATCACTTCATGAAATTTCAAACAATAAATCATTTTGGCTTTTTGTAGCTGAACATGTATTGTAAATGAATAACTGAGATGATTGCTTTACTGTACTAAATATTTTAAATGTATTGAGATGTTTACAACATTGTTTTTTACAGGTCCAAACGAAATTTCTGCTATCGGCCAACATTTGAGGGTGAGACCTCAAGTGTTTGTTTGGAAGATTTGGAGAGTCTCTCGGCCACTGGGGAAAGTCAGGCAGTGGAAAGTCTGTGTGATGAAGAAATCTCTGAAACAACATTCCATGCCAATGACATTCCAGAAACCCCTGTGAGACATGTTATCCATTTCTAATATGTAACAATCATAACCTGTAAATCATAATCAATCCTAATACTTGTGTAAAGTTTGTTAAAAATATGGACAAAACTGGAATTTATATTCAATACAATAAGCTTCACCTGTTTCATAATTAGGAGTTATTATGTTTGTGTTGATTAATATTTAAAATCACCACATTAATAATATAGCAAATGATGTTTGAAGACAATGTTTTAAACAATAATTGCATGTCCATTTTACTTAATAATTTAAATTATGAGTACTTGTTTATGTAAAATTGAAGTTATTATATTGTTTACAGTAATATCATCAAACATCATTTGTAATTTTAAGAATCAGTTAAAGCCTATTTATTTGAAATTAAATCCCTGTTTTGTAGTTAATTTTAATATATTTCACTTCGATTTTCCCAGTATTTACAATGTAAGTTTTTAATGTAAAGCTCATATTTATATTTTGTTTAGATTCACTTCTAATTCCAGTATAAGTAGATCTAATATATGTTCTTCTTTTTCTTTCAGATCATACTCACATACTCTGAAAGGAAAACAAAAGAGACTCAGAGGAAAAAAAAAGGTTTGTTTGTTTTGTAGTGTATATATCTTCGATTTGAATTCTATAAGTACAGATGTTATTAACTTGTGCCAGATACAAGACATGTTTGACGTAATGAAATAATTACAATGATTCTTAAATTTTGATCTAATGATTTCATTTCTGTTTATAGATACAACTGATATAATGGCTGTTGCCAATGAAGCCTTCGGCAGTCTCCTGCAGAAGCAAACCACCTTTGAGGATTCATTGGCAGCAAGCTTGATTCCCCATTTCAGGCTCATTCCAGACCATTTACGCCAAGAGTTCCATAAAAAATAATCAACAATACTATGGATATTGTAACAGAATTTCTTAATAAATCAATGCATGTGGTACATATACATTTATTTCTATAAATTGTCCACAAATTGTTGTGTGATTTGAATGCAGGGGCATATTGTTGTTAGCTGAGGAATTTACTGGTGAAGTTTTCGAGGGAAGGATAGTAAGGGAAGGAGATGTATTTGATGGGTGGTTTGGAGTTAGGATTGTTGAGTGTTTTGTTGAGTTTATGTGTTAGTATATTGAGGCGGTTGTGAAATAGCTGGGAGGGGTCGAGTATAGTGTGTATAGTTTTGAGTTCAGTGTGCGAGGCGGGTTTTGTTGAGCATGTGTTGAGTTTCTCATACGCGGAGCACTCAACACATGCTCTACAAAACCCGCCTTGCACACTGAACTCAAAACTATACACACTGTACTCGACCTCCATAACTACCCCTCCCAGCTGTTTCACAATCGCCTCAATATACTAACACATAAACTCAACAAAACACCCAACAATACTAACCCCAAACCACCCAACAAATACATCCCCTTCCCTTACTATCCTCTCCTCGAAAACTTCATCAGAAAATTCCTCAGCCAATAACAATACGCCCCTGCATTCAAATCATACAACATAAACATAACACAAACAAAGAATCCTAACAACCCTTCCAACATAGTATACAGGATCCCATGTGGCCAATACTCCTCTGGCTAGGAGGGACAACCATCCCGACCCCTATCAACGCGCATCAATGAACATAAAAAAGCCTTCAAAAATAATGATCCTGCAGGCTCATACACTGTTGCCCACTTTAAAGAGACAGGACACACCCACAACTTCTCAGCTGCTAAACCTCTTTCCCACCAGAATAAACTATCCCACCGTCTCCTTGCTGAATCTTTACATATAATGCAGCTTAAAGCTTACAACCCTATAACCGGCGGGCAAAACGCCCGTCACTACTGCTAAACTTTCTTAATCCTCTTACTTCCCTCACTTTCAACATACCTTCCCTCATCATGTCGTCCTAAATGTTTTCCTAATGTCCTATATGTTTGTGCCGTCCCTGAAGAAGGAATACGCACAGTATTCCGAAAATGTCGGATTAATTCCATTTACAACTTTATATTCATTTTTTTATAAGTAGTGCGTTTTATTCATTTTCATTTTTATTAAAAAAAAAAACACACAGTGTTGTATGTTTTAATTTGCTAAACCTTTTTATCAACAGTTGTGTCCTGTTTCTGACATTATGTGCACTCGTTTAATGTGTTTATAATGAGTAATAAATAACACAATAGCATGGAATTCTTTCTTTTAACTATTATTTCAAATGTGTTTTGTCTCCTGCTCTGACATTTACTGTTTGTTTTGCCATGGTACTACACCAGCAGGGCTGATGAAGTACTGGCGGAAACAGTCTCGGACCTCCGAAGCTTCATAGGATGGTACGGAAGTTCCAAATTTTCGCCGTCCTTCATTATTTGCTTGACCTCCATCCGCCCAGGTACCATCCCTGATACTGCCATGGCTGTCTACATAATCCCCTTATAGTGTAGGACAGTACTGCCTATTGGAGGCTGCCACTTCTTCTTCACTTTTAATTAAGAAATTATGTAGCGCTAGACAACTTAAGACGATGTCTATCGTCTTATCGACTTTAAAGCCAAATGGCTTCTGGAAAACTCCCCCTTGTATTGAAGAAAAAAAAA
>JAFIDM010082817.1:115483-148467 GCA_023159025.1 Thereuonema tuberculata | reverse complement strand
ATAAAATAACGATAAAACTACGATACAACTATAAAAATCACTACAATATGCTGCCAGTAAGAGGACGCCGCCCGATTGCGAAGGACGTTATACACGAAGTAGCAGCAGCGACCCGTTACTCAGCGAACAGTGCACGAGCAGTAGTACGTGAATTATCAATTCCTTGGTCCATGGCGGGAAAGGTTTTGCGATCCATTCTTCACTGGTACCCGTGTAAGATCCAGATATTGCACAAGTTACAGGCCCAAGAACCACAACCGCGGTCACACTTCACATTTAGTTTCTTGGCTAAAACGCTTTCGAGAATGCATGGCCCTGGAACATTTTGAGAACAGATGAGACGCATTTTACGCTGGACGGCGCTTTGGACATGCAGAATCGTCGGATGAGGGGTTACTCAAACCCCCAGTGGTGCATTCCCAGTATATGACTGCATAGTGAGAATTCACCGCGGATTTCATTCTGAGTTCATATTTTTTTTGAGGAGATTACACCTGCAGGTCCTCTCGGTGTACGTTACTTTCAATTCTTAAGACGGCATGTGGTTGAAGACTTGCAAAAACGCGGGTATTTACAGACAACAGTTTTCATGCAAGATGGTGCAGCACTGCATATTGGTCGCCCAGTAAAGGAACTTCTTCGTGACCACTTCGGCGATGATCATGTTCTGTCGAGACACTTTCCAGAGGCGTGGCCTGTCCCTTCACCAGACCTTAATCCATGTGGCTTCTGGCTGTGGGGAACCCGGAAAGATCGTGTTTATGAGGGACGCATACGGACCTTGCCAAAACTGAAAGACAATACCATTCGTCAGGTTGCAGCAATTTCACGAGACACACTGTGCTACTGTTGAGTGCGCTGTCCTGCACTTCCAGAATGTCATAGACGCAGACGGTGATCATACTGAACAGTCACTCTAAGGCATTAAAATATTGCATTTCCACCGTCTGTTTATGATCTTGCTGCGCCCCTTTTTCACCTGGTGGCAACTTTTTGAAGTAATTTGTTTTTAGTTGGAATTCTTTGCCCCATGTTCTACATAGCTTACACACAAAGTTGCATTACTAAATGTGCAATAAATCAGTCTCCAGACCGTGCAGAAGTAGAGAACTTTAATTATAACCATAGATATATACAGGGTGTTGCAATATTCATGTGTAATTTTTAAACCCGTGCAGGGGCATGGCTGGGAATCATTCCGAATGAACCTATGTCCGGAAAAGCCCCATTAAGGCGCTAGATGGTTCTAAAGTGAGCCTTTCCAAGAGATCATATTCTTTGCTATACCATAAGAAATATTTTGCAGGCGAGCCAACACCTGTTTTGCAGGCGAGCTATTTTGGTTTGTTTCAATTGTTTCAACAAAAATAGCTCGCCTGCAAAACATTTCTAATGGTGTAGCAAAGAGTATGATCTATCGGAAAGGCTCACATTAGGACCACCTAGCGCCTTAATGCGGCACTACCGGATAAGGGTTCATTATGAATACATTGATCCTTAGCCATGCCCCTGAACGTGGTTTCAATATAACGCACGAGTGAATTGTTTTTAAGTCCATCATTATCTCGATACTAACATGAGTTACTGAATAAGCTATTTTATTCAAAACTTTTATCAATGACAAGATAAGAATTGTTTAAGAAATATAACAATGTTATTGGAATCCCTGTCTGATATAGGCTATTCCTCTTGTATGAATTCAAAATAAAGAATTTACAGGAAAATGGATTGCTGTATTATTTCTTGTTACTAATGTTCAAAGTCGGTTCGCAATTCAAAAATAATCGGTAGTGACAGTGAACATGCTAATTTAAATAACTGAATAAAAGGAATCTTTTCCTAATCGAATTCCCAAGTCTTTGGCTTTAACCAGAGATTACACCTGTTCACTATTTAACAGAATATCCGTTGCTACGGCTGTATTAGAAGAGCCAGTTCACATCCTACCCAATGTTATGATAAAGTCAAAACATGCTCAGGGCTGTCAACATATCAGTGACAGGCCACAGCCTTGATTACAAGGCTCTACAAGTATGAAGCAATTAGGGAATAATAAGTTAATTATTCTTTGAAAGAATATTTTAATATTCATTAATTTTTAGAAGTGAGACCCAGTTTTATTCCTTTCAAAGCTTCATTGAGTTGTTTTAAATAAAAACACTTAAATGTTTGATCAGAATTGTTAAACATTTTCTGTTGACTTTATAGTTTGCAGAAAAAATTTTGAAAAAATTTAATCCTCACCCTAAATATTTCTATTTTCAAAATCGAACATGCTCTTTTATATAATACTTACAGAATTCAAAAAACTATGTATACACTTGAGCAAAGACGTTTTATTGCTGTTAAATTTTAAATATCCTAAATTTTAAGTGAATATTGTTGCCTGATAATTTTATTAAGTATTAAAATGTTCAGAACAGGTGGGTGGGGATTTCTTGCGATCGTGTGGTGGGGAACTTCCTCAGCTACTTCTTCCGAGTCTTCGAGGTGCCCGTTTCCACGGGCGAACCTTACTCTCACACGGGCGGAAGGGCGAACTGGCTGCTCTCACGGTTGACCGCTTCTCCTGCTTCTGCGGAGGTGGGACACTTCCCTCGAGGGCTTGATAACGGGAAAGCGGACTAGCGATCATATCTGTCGGATAGCTTCATCCTGGCCGGCAGTGTCCTTTTCGTCTGGCGGTCCTCTATGGCTCGAATAACGGGAGAGCAGACTGGAAATCCTCGCTGTTAGGTAGCTTCTTCTGCGCTGACTGTAACCCTATCTTCTTGGCTGTCCTCAATGGCTTGAACAACGGGAGAGCGGACTTGCAATCCTTGCTGCTAGATAGCTTCATAATTCTTCTTCCTCGGCACTCAGATACTTCACTCTTCTCTTCTCTTCTCTTCTCTTGGGCTCCTGCCCCGAAACGATCTCTTAATTACCGGACTGGAGTCTCCTTGCGGCTTCCTACCGCTGCAACGAACTGATTCTCTCAGCCAGATCTCCTTATATCCCCGATTCCGGCCTCAACATCATCTCTGGAATGGTCGATTATCCTCAGAGGTGATGAAGAAACCGAGAAACCAGTCAAGGTGGAGTCTATCTTCCTACGTCTTAGGGGGGATGGGTTAAAGAAAAATCGACTGGTAGCAATATAAGCCTTCATTTCCAAAAGGCAGAATTTAATCCTGGGTTGCCTTATTATTCTAAGAATGCCACTTTTTGTGATATGTGATTAAGAAATCCTTCTGAAATGAAAACTTTCTTCTTCAGAATCATGACAGTGAGCCTCCGAAATTTTATACATTCGATCGACAAAGTAGCAGTATAAATTACAGAGATAATCTCCACTATCTGTGTTTGTTGCTTCACTCACAAAAATAGGTCATTGAAAAGATTAATTCGTATTGAATGACTTGATATGAAATATCTAGGTATCTTTGTTTTAAGAAATAGGAATTCCTTCAAATAAATTGAGCAAACATTTCGAAATAAATAGAAAAAAAAGGATTAAAAATTAAAATAAAAATCCTTCGTTCTTCCATCCAGGCAAACATATGTAGATATTTCATTTTCAAAACTTCGTACTTAACCAATGATAATTCATGACTTTCCAATGATCAATTACTTCTTTTGCTGAGATCCTTTCTGTTGAACATTATAGCATGTGTGCATTGTTGCATAACAATGATTACAGATATGATCACAGATATGATCACAGATATGAAAATACTGTGGCAAACGCTCAAGCAAAAAACGTTGTTGCTTCATGAAAAAGATGGCCGCTTCTTCCTGATACTCTGTCTATTAGGGGAACAGACACAACATCTAAGCTTAATAATTGCCATATAAACGACCTCGCCCCATTTTCCAGCGGATATGCTTGAAGAAATGAATTCAGCCAAGAAATCTTATGTTTGAATTTCATTCGTCTTCTCTGTTTTGACGCAGTTTCAACCATCTTCTCACTCGCTTATCTTATTTTCAATTGCCACTGTATTTGTTTTTGTTATTATAATTATTATTATTATTTTAAAAAATCTGAATTTCTGTTTTTAATTTTTAACTTTGCTAGGTTTATTTTGTTTTATAATACACATGTCCGGTTCATTTATTTGTTATAAAAGAAAAGATGTTATTGAATTATTTAAGTAGCGGAGAGAGGTGACACTTGAACGCGAAGTAGACTTGATCACCCCTTCAAAAAAGTTCCATCAGAAGTAACGACTGTTGGGCCGATTGATAGAATAACTGGGGCAAGCATAGAGAATGGTTTGGAGAGACTTCTGTCATCTTTAGACTTCATATGCATTTGTGTTTTCAACTTTTTTGTTGGCCAGTGTAAATGTTTGGTCTCAAGATGATAGGTATCGATAAGGCTATGGATGGGATCAAGACTAGTGAATTCAGTTCCATTGAAAGTATTTGCACAAGTTTTCGTTGCATTTTGTGGTGTTCTTAGGTTGACTAGTTGTAACCATAACACATAACTAACCTTCGAAAGACTTGATAACCACACACAGTCGAGAGACCTGATCTGCGATCACCTCTCCCAATATAAGGATGGGTAGCCAAATGGTTAATGTGTCTGCCGGTGGATCGAGAAGACAACGGTTCGAGTCTGGCTTCAGAGGGGGGTTTTTACGTCATTGCTTATGGACGTCGAGAACAATCGTTAATAAGCTTACGTGTTTTGGTGTACGCAAGCATGGTGTACACAAGCATGATTATCCGGAAATCTTCGAGATCACAATCCAGAGTATTCTCTATCTTTGAGACGGGAGAAATTAGGAGAGACGGGCGATGGCCAAGGGATTGTCTTGATGTAGGGGTTGTGGAAGTGATACTGCTGCCTTCAATGAAAGAATGGATAAAACATACAAGCTTAAAGATAGAGCTACGCATAAGCAGTTGCCTGACCCTGCAGCCGTGAAGGATTCTGTTGCAACTGTGATGAACGGCGGTACGTTGAAAGAGATGGCGAAATGTTTTAGCAGCAACGTTATGATCTAAAATGCATTATAAGAAGAGAAGAAAACGCTGATTCGTTACCGGGATGTTGGATTTCTTGGGGTGAGTTTTTATTGTAATGGTCAGAGAGGTCTATGTGGGTATGGGCCCAATCAATGGGATAAGTGTTCAGGTTGGTGTATTTATCTATTGTTATGTCCTCAGGGATGTATCAAGGTTGTTTTTGGTGGGCTTGGGCCATTATTTCATAGTCATGCTTTTCCATGAGGACGATGGAGTTGCCTTTATCAGAGCGGGTGATATGTATGTTTTTGCTTTGTTTGAATTCGTTCAGGTGTGCTTTTTGTATGGGATTAAGGTTAGGGGCAGGGTGTGGGGATCTTTTCATAATTTTGAGGCAGCTGTTTCTGAAAGTGTTGATGTTGGATATAGTTTGGTCAAGAGTACGGATGGCATTTTTGATAGCTAACATGAGGGGATTAATGTTTTTTTTTAGGTATGGCACTAAATTTACATAATTTTTGAAACATGTCACATTGATGGGGTTAATAATTTGGGAAGTGAGATTGATAATGAAATTTGCATTTAATTTGATCGGGTGGAGTTTGTTCATGAGTCTATCGAATTTTTTGGCGAAATGGTGGCTTTGGGACGTTTTGCTTTGCTGTGTCTTTCATAGCCTATCTGAAGGAGGGTTAGAAATAGGTAGGGGTGGATATAATATTGTAGAAGCTTAGATTGATGTTTAATTTTACGGATATTATGACGGTTTTGGTGGTGAAGTTGAGCGATTGCTTCGCTTAGGTATGCCATTAACCATTGTCGAGCGATCTCATTGGCTCGTGCGCCAGGAAGGGGCAGGGTTACTTGGAGGAAATTAGGAAAGATGCTAAACATTCTGCAAAAAGTTAAGAATTGAATTTTAGAAATAAGTTGGACATTTATAACATTCAAAAGAAGGAAAGTATTGGCAAGGACATACAGCGTCTAGGATATAGGTTAACGAGGATAGAAAACAACATGGCAGAGGAAAACATGAATACTAAAGACTTAACTATATACAAAAAGTTTAGCATCTTTCATTTAGTTTATCGAAAGTTTAGCAAGAAACCTAACAATCCTTCCAACACAGTATGCTGGATCCCATGTGGCCAATGCTTCTCTGGCTACGTGGGATAAACATCCCGACCCCTATCCATACGCATGAAAGAACCCTAACAGGCCTTTAAAAACACAGACTGTTACTCACTTTAAAGAGACAGAACACCCCCCCCCCCCCAATTTCTCAGCTGCGAAACCCCTTCCCCACCATAATAGACTATCCCACCTTCTCCTAGCTGAATCTTTCTATATAATCCAGCTTAAAGCTTATAACCCAATAAGCGGTGGGCAAAACGCCCATCACTATTGCTAAACTTTCTTAAATCTCTCACATCTCTCACATTGAACATACCTTTCCTCATCATGTCGTCCTAAATGTTGTTTTTATGTTCTATATGTTTGTGCCATCCCTGATGAAGGAATTCACACCGTATACCGAAACTGTCGGATTATTACCATATATAATTGTTTTCTCAACTTTTTGTAAAATAAGTACGTTTTATTTATTTCCATTTTTCTTTATTTCATTTCACGCAGGTTCAGCCTCCTTAGTAACTTTGAATATTTGTTTTGCTATTATATTTAATATGTTTTCAGAAATGAAATGAGTAGTAATGGGGGTCTTATATCCCAGCAAACTCCGGCAATTTGGGCCACAATTTGCAAATCTTTAGCATAATAAAAAATCTTTAGCATCTCATTAGCATAATCAAAAAATTGCATATCTCATTTGCTTATCTGAAAAGGTCAAGTGAACAAAGGGTTTAGGAGGTGCTCAAATGGTTAAAGATGATAATAATTTATATAATTTTCAATTCTTAATTTGTATTTTATCAATGATCAAAGGGTTATTGGTGATTAAAGGGTTAAATGAACGGGTAATATATCAAACTTTTTGATTTCTCTTGTAGCACAGATTGATGACATTTTCAGAATTTCATTTGCATATTAAGAAATGAAGGGTTCTTGGTGCCCACAGGGTTAAATGATCGTGTAATATATCATTTTTCGTGAAATTACTTGAAGAATAGAATGGCGATGTTTTCTAACCTTATTGTACAGGGGTGGCAAAACAGTAAATAATAATAAATTACTATAATTTCTTTATTACGTTTTTTCCTCTTTGATGGATAATTTTAGTTTTTTTATACTGTCTTTTTGTTTTCTTTTAACTTTATATATTAGATTAATGTTATTTTTCTATTAATGTTTTTAGTTTGGAAAAAGTTTTCACACACACACACACACACACACACACACACACACACACACACACAAGAATTTCTTTTTTTTCTTTTTTTTATTATATATAGAAAATAAAAAAGATAATACATGAATAAATATTTTAATTTCAGCAAAGTTGGTTTTTTTTCTTTTCTTTGGTGGGAAGCTGGGAACAGCAATTCTGGTTGTGAAGACAGTTTGTGGCTTTTCCAAAAACTATCATTGATTCTTTTATGAGATAGTTCATCTTTGAAATATTTTCGAAACAGTCAATAAACCATCAGATTGTTTCTGACTTTATTTTTTCCAAAGAGTTTTAGTAAGGCGTGTAGTGAATAACCACAGCTTTTGTAGTAAGGAAATATTGTCCACACACTGCTGAATAGTGTCCTTGTAGAGTTTTCTTGATTTCTATATGGGAGTATGCATGCTTGATGACGAATCGTCTCAACGGCAGTTGTTTAATGGTAAGACCATACGAATCGAAAAACTCCCAATATTCCTCTCCACCCAAAATGCCATCCACTGAGATCCGTGCTTATCATATGGGTCAAGATTGACAACGTAGGCATGTTGTGACGGTCGTTGGAGTAGTCAATCGATTGCATACACTCCGCCAAAATGATGTTTGGTTTTGTTGTTTTGGTGTAACAGCTCCGCGATCTGGATACTGTTCATGATGGTGTCTTCCCAAGCCACAATCTCAGGTAGCACTTTCAGTGTCGCAGCAGTGATGGCGATGATGAAGGAATGACAACACTTGATCGAAGCACATCTGTGGAATAATGCGAAGAATAGCAGGGGTTTTTGTGAGGAGACTGGTCACGTGATGATTGGGTTAGTCCATTAAGATGTTGTGGGAGGAATTTCTCTCACTCGACCTTGCTTAAATTGAATGTGGGACTTTATATCATTTCTAAAATAAACAGAAATTGTATCGAAAGAAAACCATGAAACAGGCCTTTAATATAAGGTATTGAACGACCTTTCCTCGTCTGTGGTTGGTTGTTATATAAAACCTTTCGGAATGGGTCCCAACTTTTTGGTTTAAAATTTTTTCTCGTTTTCACAGTGTTATCAAATTGAATTAATTCGACAATGTTACTATGGGGTAAAATTTTTCCTTGAAGTCGTACTTCGCCGGTTATATCATTCCACGTAATATCTTGTATTTTATCGAGTTTACTCATCTCCTCCGAAATCATTCTATAATGTTTGTGTTGGCAAATTTTTGTATTAATGACTTTTTACTTGAACTTTCATGCCTAACGCGAATGCGTTTTTTTCCTCGAGGACTCCGGGCCCCCTTTATCTATCTTCGGGGAACGAGACATGAGGTTTTCCGTGGGGACCCCAGGTCCCCTTTTTCACCTCCGGCTAATGCAAGGTTTCCCCCTGTGGGGGCACGGGCGGAGCCATCAACGCGGATCAGTATTTAATTTTTAAATGTTTGAAATTTTACTTAAACTGATTTAGAATCAGGAATCAATGAATCCTTTAAAATTTTATCAAATTCTATTTCTATTTGACCCAGTTTTTCAAGATAGGGATGCTGCTGATCGTATCATGAATACAATAAAGATGTAGAAGGAGACAAAGAAGCTAACTGTTCGGGTAAAAAAAACTTGTAATTCTTTTATACAGTCCATTAGGAGGAACGACCAAACAAGGAACCGAATATGGCTGCAATTCCAGGAATTAAAAATGGCAATAATCCTTTACCATGTTGAACCAATGCTTTTTTACATTTCTTAATAGATGCTGAAGACGTACCAATATATCGCAAGATGTTTTTAAGTCGATGTATTTTTTGTTTTACAGATGCCTTTAAAGCTACATTTCCACAAAAAATGTTAGCAATACATTCGGATAAACAATGAATGAAATCGTTCGAACTGTGTTCTACTAAATGATGAATTTAAATTTTCGAAAGTAAAGGAATCGCCTGCAAAATTTTATCGTACTTTTGTAAATGGGAAGTATGGTGAAGTGATGTTTTCTTACTCGTGGCTCGAGCCATAATGACAAAACAAGATATAGTGTCGTACAAAGGAGATTATTTTTTTCGTACTGTAAAAAAATTCTTTGGGTGATTGTCCAGCAAAAATTTTAGTTTGAATTCTTTATTGATCAGGTATCGAAGGTTTCAAATCGATTAACAAATAACTATTAAGGTTTTGATTTTATAACATCCTCGTAGGATTCTATAAAAAATTCAAAATTACACGGATAGAGCTGACATCCAAAAAAAGGTATTTGATTTGTATTACATATGGAATGAAACAATATAACAATGTAACCCGCATTTAAACTAGCCGTATGTTGCAAGGCTGATGTATGAAATAAATTTTGTACTAAATAAAGTACAGACATGTTACAATGGTGACTGTATTTGGTGAATTTCTTTTCAACTGATTTATCGGCTTCACTCATTAAATCTTCTATAATTAAAACATGAACAATGGCTGAATCCATTTCAGCTAAATTTGAAACTCCTTTATGAAATTGAATCGATGGAAATTGACTAAACCGATTGTGATAGACTCCGTAGCACAAAATGATTTTTCCACAAAACAAGATTTTCCTACTTCTTAGGGCCCGCTAATCAGTATTGTGAAAGAGTGTTGGAATTTAAAAATTTTGGAATCAACAGACGATGACTTGATGTTTTCTCAATAAAAGTCAGTAATACAATGATCGGTAACCATGCGATTTGGTCTGATATTGACCACTGATTATCTGACGTTTATTGAAGATAGCCCGATACTGCTTAATTTCTAGCTTAATTTAATAATGAAATAATTTGGCAGTCTTTTGTCCCCGCAATTTTGTGTTGGGTGAGTATGGGAGCGACTGTACTTTCCCAATCGCCACCCTCGATCAACTCATAAACCATTTTTTTCAATAAATCAAATGTAATAGTTTTTTGGGCTTCGAAGCTCAGTGAAAATCCACGGACTTTTAAGACAGTGTAGATTGGTTTGTCAGTTCACGCGATCGAATTAGATAACAATAATTTTTGGCAGCTAATGTGCTAAAAGGATTGAATGTAATAACCCGATCCATGGTCCCTCAAAACTTCATATTTCATTTCACCGAGATAGGCTCTGATCGGAACCTGATACTCGAAAGGACAATTGAGATTATGAGTCTAAAATACGCTATCTGTATCCATGTATAATATGCAAGCTCTTAATTTTCCTGAATAACTGTATAAATGAAGCCACGCTTCAGCAGTAACAAAGGCCACCAATACATCATTTGTATGATCCCCAGTGATTTCAATATCATCATTATGTGACCACTGAACTTGAAATATTGACTCGTTGAAAAAATGTATGTCGTGCATAGATTTGGTCTGATCTAAAAAGAAGGCGAAATACTTGTCGGAGGAATCAACATATTCTGTCATAGTCTTCTTAGATCTTTCTGCCCCTTTTCCGTAAAAGGAATTTAAAAACAATTTAGCCAAATAAGATCAGACTTCGTTCTTGACAATGTCAGATTCTCTAAACCAATACTCTAGTGAATTTCATAATCGCTAATGTAATGATCCCACTCTTCCTCACATAGACATTCGGCAGGAAAACCATCATTGGTCTGCTATAATTTTAAAAATGCATTTTCACGCCTCCCTCTTTTTTTGTTTTATTTCAGTGCATAGTTTCTGTGAAATGCAAAACTTCGAAAATCTTTTCAATAGTGTAGCTGCAATCGATAGGTTTCTGAAGTTCCAGAGAGACTCACAAACCCGTTAAAACTCTTTCTTCCTCTGTGTGTGTACACTGTGGAAGATAGCAGGAATTAACCTTCACACAAGAACTTGAACAACACAAAAGTAAAAAAAAGCTATTTGCTGTGTCGAAATGGGAGAACAGGGTGAAACAATTGATGCGGAGATAGAATCCTGAACTTGAAGACCATTTCTTTATCAGATGTGTAGTGGTGATAAAGGATAATTTCTTCTACTCGAGCACCGTAATATCCGTGTTGTGGCTCTAAAGGCTTTAGAAATTCTAATTTTCTACAAATTCTTTATGACAGAGTTGCTTTTCGTTTCCTGTTTGAATTCGCCTTTCTATTTCGTCACTACCAAAAAACCTTTCTTGCCAAGTTCGTTTATCTTTTGCAAAGTTAGATGAAAATGTTCCCTCAGAGTTATCTTAGAATTATAAAATTTCTGATCAGGGTTGGAAAAACACTCTGCATGGCCGTGAATATAGCAATCGTTGCATTCGAAAACTGTACAGTTTTCCTCATCGAAACCGTCGAAGTAATATTTGTCAATTTTATGCTCCCCAGCATTAAAAGAATAATATATGGATATCCCAAGTTGATGTTATTCCCATGATAGCCATTTCATAGGGTCATCACTATAAGGCTTAATGCTACGGAAGTCTTCGTGGGGCATTAAAGCTATAGAATTCAATTTTAGAAATTTTTGTCAAAAGACTTTCATGCAAGCAGAGGCCAATTTAATGCCGTTTTGAAAAGGGCAACATCCATCAGAAACTTGTAGAAAACATTTTAGAAACTTGAATGATGCTTCCGCCAATAGTTCCATATCACAAATACCATTATAAATTAATTATATTTGAAAATCAAACTCAGGATTTAAATCAATTTGACTCTGATGCCATTGTAAAAACTGTTTTGAGCTGCCGGTTTCATTGAATATAGATGGTAATGTTTTTGATATGGTATTGGTCCGCAATAATTAAAGTTTTGCCTTTGTTTAATTGGGGAAAGTATCCTTTTTGAGATTTCGAAGGATCGATTTCAAAGGCTTTATTCCACGGGCTTAATCTTTAAAGCTTTTGATTATTAGGTCTTTTAAATTTTATACTTCTAATTTTATCCATTTCCCACAGAGTATTTGTTGTACTGATGTGCATTTTCCTTTTGCATTCTCACCTATGTGAACAGATGAGACTGGATCTTCTGATAAAAGATCAGGGGTTTTAGATTACAAATATATATGCATTCATATTCAATAGACTTAATGCCAAAGGCATAAAACACATGGAATCAATGATTCGATTCTTCTCCCATCCTTAAAACAAGAGACGGTTTCCATTGTAAATGGTTTTAAGTTTTTGATTATTGAGAATTAAATGATGTAAAATAAAACGTGAATCAAATTTAGATCTGTCATGGCTTAAAACAGTCACTGATTTGGAACCGTAGACACTGAACAACCATTCACAAAAGGCATGGTGAGCGTTTTCCTGGTTGAAAATATGCAATCATAAGTGCTGTTGATGCTCATTGCCACAATAAAAACAAAACTTGGGGTTTTTCAGTGTTACACTGATCACAAACTGTTTTCACGACACATAAATTTGGAATAAGTTCAATAAATTGGGACTCCGTTCAATGATGGTACAAAATTAATTTTGGGGGTTTTTTGTTTCCGACAAAAACAGGTTTGTCACTGTTATCATGCGAAATCACGATAATTTCATAATCAGTGAGATGAGATTGAAATTTTACTATGTCCTTGAAACCATAACTATTTTGACCTAATGGAACACCGACTGTTTCATGCAAAATTTTGACAAGTTCCAATTGAATGCTTCCTCCTTGTTGAATTGATTTTAATTGCTTATCTTTGGCAATGTCAGCAATAGCTGTTACGAGACTTCTCGCTAAACAGTAAGAATCTTTATTTTGAATCTGGACAAAGCAATGTTTACATTTAAGATTAGTTTCCAAATCAGTACCGGCAATATTTTTTCCAGATCCTTGTGCAATATTGATGATTGTAATTTTAATTTCAATTTCATCTTCGAATTTCAAAAATCTCTAAGAATCAGATAATTTTTCTAATAAATTTATTAATTGAACTAAATCAAAATTGGTGTATAAGAGTGAAAGGCAACTATACTGGAAGATTGAATGAAGTTGAATTATTAGTTAATCCGATCATGGATTTAGCAGAACAATCACAAGTCGCTTCCGCAATAGTATGTGCAAACAATTAATGAAATAATTCCGATAGATAAATTCCCTCCTTTTAACTTTATTTATTTATTTAATTCTAATTTATGAATAGATTGTTCTAACATTCTAAAAACAAATTTCCTACCAATCGTACGAAATTAAGGGATATTATAAGGTGTGCAAGTTTGCTTCCCCCATTTGCCAATAAGTGGCAACAACGGTAAGTAGCAGTCGAAAGAAACAGATCGCAGACGTCAGGCAGTTAGCTTGGACCTCGGTCAACAGAACCCCATTCAAACATTAGTCGATTTGTGTCTGCATCATAAAGTTGTTCTCGAAAATGTTAGTTTACGAGCCAAATTCTCGTCATTTGCGGGAGGTGTTACTGTTTTGTTTCAATATGAAGAAAACAGCAGCTGAGTCTCATCGAATGCTCTCCAGTACGTATGGTGAGGACACTATTAGTAAAAGAACGTGTCGTGAGTGGTTTCAACGTTTCAAGAACGGTGATTTTAACGTCGAAGACCGGCATAGTGGTGGAAGAGAGAAAGTTTTCGAAGATGCAGAATTGAATTCAATACGTCTCAAGGCCATGGGCATGATTCAGAAAGAAGGAACTTGGGTCCCGTATGAGTTGAAATCAAGAGACGGAGAAAAAACGGCGGAAGCAAAGTTGTATACCTTGTATAATTTTCAATCATCTGGTTTTATTGAACCAATCTACGTAAAAATTCCCCTCATCTTGCATCGCCATTTTCGATAACTTGGGATGTCGGCATTTCATCCTCTGAAGAAGAATCACTGTAATTTACTAGCATTATCCTTTTCGAAGTATTCATGATGATGAAAAACTAACTTTCAAAGATAAAAAAGACAGGTATGACACGATTTTTACAAAAGAAATTCCGTTTTCATTTCCGAATAAAATAAGTATTTCGTATCTTACCTTTTCTTTTCTCAGGAATAAAAAATTTGGTGACGTATTTCTTTTAATGAAGCAAGCAACAAAGATCACATTCCTCTCTCTCTCTCTTCTATTTATATATGATGTAACATGTTGAAACAAAGGAAGTCAATAAAAAAAACCATCTGGACAACAATTCCTCTTTTCCCCTTTTTTTCACACCAGAACAAGAAATTCACCCTCAATAAAATACTTGATCTTAAAATTTCTTCCCTTACCCCCAATAAACAATTCAGATGACTTAATAACTTCCCACTAAGAAGTAAAATTTTGCCCCTTACCCACATAAAAACAGCTCTCAACCAGATGAAATAATTACCAATAAACATACTATTGATGTTTTCGAAATGAACCAATAAAAAACATTCTTTCTTTTCAACCAATAAGAAAGAAGTGAAGCTCAAACCATGTGTACCAAACATGTTTCTGAAATGAACTAATAACAAGCATTCTTTCTTTTGATCAATCAGAAAAAGAGAAACGTATGTCATGTGTCTCAAACTTATAAAAAACGTACTGACTTCCTCTCCTTACATCAAAACAACAAAATGGTCTCAGTGCTGCTTGATATGATGAAATGCAAAGATTGAAATCGATGGTCTGTTATTATGTTTGTTTTCAGTATAGAGAATAGAATCTAAAGTTGCATGATAAGATTTGTTTTGGGGGAATCATGTTTTCCTAAAGTAGTTTAAGTAAAACGAACTTTGTAAAAAATTGAATAATATAAGTGTTTGTTTACAAACGAAATTGAATATTGGAATACTAGAATTGTAATTTGTTTTTCTCTTCCTAAATCGAACTTTGTAAATGAAATTGATTAATGAAAAAGTTTTATTAGTTATTTTTCTTTTTTTTGGAATTTTTCTTCTTTCTCTTCCTAAAGTCCTTTAAGTATTTCTATTTTTTTGTCATTGTTTTACAATCTCATTTACAAGCGAACTAATATTATTTTTTTTATTATTATTCTACAGAATTTACTTACATCCTCAGCCATAAATAAAGTGTCAAATTCCATGCTTTAAAAGAAAATATACTTATGACACTAAAAGATAACGTTTTTAAAACGGAATATCGTTCAGACACATACTTTCAGAGACAAGCGCACCAAAGCAGAGAAAGAAGGGATTGTTAAAATTTTAAAATTCTTTAATACAATCATCATTAGTGGTAATCTGTTGATCAACTACATATAACTGCAACATAGATAAATATACTTTACAAAAACCTAACTGTTTCTATCCTCAATGTACATAGTATTATTCAACAATGTATCTCAGTAAATAAATTACTCACAAATATAAAATACTAATAATGGTTTTCCACCAATGTATAAGAATTAATAATCTATAATTGTCAATACCTAACAATGGCAAATTCACTCATGCGTGATAATACAGGTAAGTATTTCTATAATATGTATCAACTAACATTTAAGGCTTTTCCCTTATGTAAACTAAGCAACTACGATCTCACTAGAATAAAGATTAACTTTCTAAACACACACTAATGGTATTATAGTACTTATACGTCTTCTAATCGCCACTAAATAAATGAATAAATGTACTCACAATCTGATGGCTTCAAGAGATGAAACATAACTGGAACACTTTTCACTAAATACAGCTCCCATGGATACACTAAGCATATCTAGCTTTAGCTGATATCACTAATGAGCACATATTTAATTATAGGCCATATTCACTAATTTCATTTCACACTTGCACTTTCGTATGCGTATCCTTTAAACGAGTAAGCGCATATTCTTATTCAGAATAACGAAGTCTTCATTCACTTAGTAATCTGCGAACACACATTCAGCACTTATTATCACTTGCAGCTTGAGCACATTAACGTTGTCTTTTCACTTGTATGAAATGATCCTCCTTTTATCCTTAATCTTGGATTCTTTCTAAACTTGACTAATACTTCAGGTATTAAATGGTTTATCCTTACTAATCGTATTCATTCCATTTAAAAGTTCCATAACTTTTATCCTTAACGCAATCCCTATTACAATTTGAAAACAGTCTTTGGATACGGGTGATTACTTTCTTCTACCTTCAGCGAGGTTGAATTAGACCGTTCCAGGCAACTTGAAGTTTACTTTACTCCTTTCGGCAAAACTGATTCTTCATATCCAATTAGTCGAATCGCCTCTTCGATTAATGGTTAAACAAAATAAATGATAACGTTAATTAATTCAGTTCTCTACTACAGCTTGCTTGTTGCTGTTACCCACTAGGAAATAGACTCTCCAATTAAAATCCGTTTTGGGATTCTTAAACATATCTTTTCCTAAATTTCATCGAACTCTTTTCGATTGAAATTAACAGTTACTATTTCCTTTAGATATTCTGCGAATAGCGTCCTTTGAATATTCGTAAATAATATTATTTCTGCTTTCGAGATATTCACTTCTAACGTCAGTTCAGCTTCGGTAATATTCCGCACTTGCTGATTCTTCTGACTTCATAAGTTAGCGAGAAGGCTTTAGGGAATTACTTATTCATCTTACTTGAATTTTGTTAACTGCGTCTTCATAATTTTCTTTTCGTTAGTTTTGGCAGCAACTTGATTAGTTTAAAACTCCCGCTCTTCATTATTGGAGACATTCGAACGGACACAACCTTCCCGTCTCGAATCGACAACCGTTCTCAACTTTCCTGCGTCATCACAGGCACACTTCTACGTCATCACACTCCCCGTCGTCTGACGTCAACCAACTCAAATTTTCATTGGAGGAAAATATAATAATTTTAAACTTAATTTTCTTTTCAAGCTCAAACATAATAATTTATTTAATTAATTAAAACTCCAACTTATTTAAATTTAATATAGAAGTTATTAAATTTAAAATACAGTAGCAGTTTTTCGTTTGCAAAAATACTATTATTCAAAACAGAAGTATTGTTTCGAAGCCGTTGGAGACGGAGTGGAACTTCATTTAACATCTATAGAAGAAATGTTAGAATACAGTCAAAACATTAGCAATGCATTTTACCAGGCGGAAAAGAATATAAAAGATAATAAGATCCCGGAGTTGACAGCGTTTCAGATGGTAAGCAGATTGTTAATACAATTAATTCAACCAAACATTTATGACACTTGTATTTAAATCAGACGGAAGTCATTTCATTCAAATGAAGTGGCCTGCCTGGAGGAATTTAAAACTAGCACTGCAAGAAACTATCATTTTCACAATTCATCAAAGAACGTAATATACAAAAGGAGAATGATATTCAACCATCACTGAAAAAGCGGCTTAAACACGATTTTGAATTTAATAGTGACAGTTCAACCATTAAATTGGAATCAATGTTTTATAAATCCTAAAAAAAATATAATCCTTATAATATATATATATATATATATATATATGTAATTACTTTTTTTATTTTCTAATTATTTTTTAAACTAAAAACATTATAAGAAAAATAACATTAATCTAAAATATGGAGTAAAAGAAAACAAACAAAAATCATAGCTAAAAACAGTATAAAAAGAAATAACATTATTCATCAAAGAGAAAAACACAAAATATGCAAAACAAAATAGAACTTCCAGCTAAATCATAAAGAATTACCTAAGAATAATAGTAATCTATTTTTCCTCATGTACAACTAGATTAGAAAACGTCACCATTCTATTCTACAAGTCATTTAATGAAGAATGATATATTACTCGATTATTTAACCACTAACATTTAACCCTTTGATCACCAAAGTTTAACACTTTGATCATCAGTAACCCTTTCTTTCTTAACATTATGCAAATGAAGGTCTGAAAATGTCATCAAACTGTTCTACAAGAGAAATCAAAAAGTTTGATATATTACTATTAAAAATATAAATAAAGGGTTTAATATGTAGCAGAGCTAGTAATATTTATTTAATGGTAACACACACGCAGACACTTCAACTATTCCAATAATTTATTGAAAAGTAACATAGTAGTAATATAACTCATATAAAATATTGTTATTGAGTTTATACAAGTGTTTATCAATAATTAATAAATCATTAAAGTTCTGTGAGTCTATGACTTCAAAGTTCTACATTGATGAGATTTTCTATCGATAATGGTTTTGTCAACACCTTATGCTATCCAAATTATCGACTCGAAAATTGATCGGTGAATAATAATAATAAATAGTCAATTCAATAAAAGCAGTTTATAACTTGAATCATGATAATATACTGAAGCACTAAAGGTCACTAATTTCTTAATAATCCTATTTAAAACGAAGCACACATTGATTAAATGTCACACAAATTCGATAATATAAATTCCTGTACAATATACATTTAAATACACTTTCTTCGTTTTGCAAAATTATTCGTCTGAATATTTATATAGTTTCAATACACTTAAAAATAATTTATTGTCTTGATTTTACATTTAGAATGTATATTTAATTTATCATGAGTTACGATGCATGGAAATAATTTTAGTTCTAATTCACTTTCTTGTTTTGCAAGGTTGTTCGAAATAATTAATTTCGAATTTACTTCCAGTTTATACGCTGTTGTTAATGGGGCTGTCTATTAATCGTTAAAATATCTACTGTGATTCCTTGATTCACTGTTCGCAGTAATAGTAACGTAAATTCTACTTATAAGTTGAAGATCGCATTCGATTCTCGGTAATGGCGGCTCTGTTGCACTTTCTGTGTTTTGCAATTCGTTTTCGCCGATTCAAATTGCGCTCCATTCGTCCAAGCTTTTCAATTCGATGCCCTCTCCCGTGATGCATTATGTTTCCTCTGGCTTGCAAAAATAATATTGATCGAACCATTCCACAGTTGCATGTGCAAGATGGCTTTGGAAAAACAAACGTTCTTTGTCGCGACTCACTTCCATTTTTTTTTCGATCTCATTTTTTTTTACACACTGCGCATATCGAATCTGCGCATCTACTTTTATAGCATTAATGGATGACGTCAGAATTATTTAGAATTATTTTTAATTCCTTCACTTTAAAACAATATTAGATTATGTTCAAGCATTTTAAAATAATAATTAAAATAATAATATTTAGTTAAGTTCTACAATTACTCGTTCATTTAACCCTATGGTCACCAATAACCCTTTGATCAATGATCATATGCAAATTAAAAATTAAATATATATAAATTAATATCATCTTTAACCCTTTGGGCAACTCTTAAACCTTTCGTTCACCTGACCTTTTCAGATATACAAATGAGATATGCAAATTTTTCAATTAGGCTAATGAGATACACAAAATTTTTTGATTATGCTAGCGATATGCAAATTGCAGCCCATATGGCCAGATTTGGCTGGGAATATAAGGCCTTCGTTACTACTTAAATGAAATAGCAAAATCATAAAGAGTATATTTATCTAATCAACAATGGGAAGATCAAATTGTTTACCAAGTGACATCCTGGACTGTTGTTTTATGCTCTTTCCCGATCATCATCCAGGAGCAGTCACCAGAAAAATAATGAAGTCTCCGTACTGACGGTAAGGAATGATCATCTCTTAAGGCACCACTGTGCTTCTGATGATCAGTATATTTTAAAGGAAAATCATTAAAAAAATTAAAAAGCATTTGCCACATTTTTTTCAAATCCTTAAAGACCGATTTTTTTGGTAAAATGCATTTTTTCAAGTGCACCCGCTGGAAAATGGATCGAGGCTGCTTCTATGGCAATTAATTGGCTTAGACTTTGACAAAATTATATTAAGGATATTGCTACCGAACGTATGTTCAGTGATGGAGGGGAACTGAGTGCACGGGAGTCAGGTAGTAAAATCCACAGACACTTTTATAATTCAAATTTAATATCCAATTAAAGTTCAGTAATGTAAGAGTTCTACGACTAGGCTTCAACTTCTTCATAGCCTTCGAATCGGTAAGCGGTCTTCTCTAGGTTCCTCATGGAACAGGCGCTATTATCTCGGCTTAGGTTGACTTCGCCACAGCCTTGTAATGATAGGCGGTCGTCTCAGGATTCCTCCGGGAACGGGTGCAATTATCTCGGCTCTGCTTCTTCTCAATCTTCGGACTGAAGATGTTCCCATGGCTCGGCAGCGAAAAATGTACTCTACTCTCTTTTCAGGCGAAGAACCTCTCGTGGCTGTTCGCCATAACACAACTGCTACTCTCTCTCCAAGACGGAGACCCTCTCGTGGCTGAGCTCCATAAACTAACTCACTCTGCAGCCCTCTGCGCGGCATTAGATGCCCGGCTCGTGCCTCTGTTTCACTCCGAAACAGTACACTACAGAAAGGGAGATTGGGTCGGACTGAACTACTTTTGACAGAGGTGGAATGGAGTTAGTTGACTCCATTCTCTAGGGGGTCAGACAAATCCACCGGTAATAATATTTATTTATTTTTGAAAAGCAATTTCTTTTTTTTTTTATTAAATCGAATCCTAAATACTTATAGGAGGAGAACTAGTTGGTTTGTTGGTTTCTATTTTATAGTTTTCAGAGAATATTAAAAATTTATTTGGAATTCTTAGCGGGAGTGCCTGTATGGCTAGATTGAACTATTTGTTGCTTGCATTATTTTCAAAATGGCACACACTTTTAAAAGTGATGTTGTGTCTGACATCAGAAAGCCCGAGTCAGAGACAAATGCTAATAGGCTAGGAGCATGGATCTGCTCGTTCCGAGTGGCGTGAGTCCGTCTTGATTGGATACTTTTATCTCAAAATCGCAGTTACTCACATGGGGATTAGTTTTTCTATCAAAAGTTCGTGCAAAACTATTTGAAAATATCCTTGTCTCGATATACCGGATGACCATAAAATAACGTGAGTTGTTTAGACCCCTCTAGTGAGGAATGCATTGGTCGAATCGTAACAGCATTTGGTGGACATAGAGTAGAACATGCGGTTTCGATTTCTAAAAAATAAATAGTATCAAAAGGCAACAAGGGAAAATGTGGCACTGCAAAGATTGTAGTTTGTATGAGTAATGAATAATTGACAAATGAGACAGCACACATCAAGTTTCATAACAATATAGATAACGTTTATTGGTAATTATAAATAAGGTTTCATATGACCACCATTGTGTTGTTCAATGAGCTGCAATGGGCTTAGGTTGACTTCTCCGCATACTTCTAACGATAGACAGTCGTCTCAGAATTCCTCCAGGAGTGGGTACTATTCTCTCGCCTTGGATTGACTCCTCTGCAGCCTTCTAATGATAAGCGGTCGTCTCAGGATTCCTCCGGGAACGGGTACTATTATCTCGGCTTGGCTTCTTCTCCATCTTCGGACTGCAGATTTTCCCGTGGCTCGGCAGCCAAAAATGTAGCTACTCTCTCTTCAAGCGAAGAACCTCTCGTGGCTGTTCGCCACAACCCAACTGCTACTCTCTCTCCAAGACGGAGACCCTCTCGTCGTTGAGCGCCACAAACTAACTCACTCTGCAGTCCTCTGCGCTGCATTATATGCCCGGCTCGTACCTCCCTTTCACTCCGAAAGAGTCCACTACAGAAAGAGAGATTGGGTCGGACTGAACTACTCCTTACAGAGAAGGAATGGAGTTAGTTGACTCCATTCTCTTGAGGGTCGGACAATTCCACCGGTAACATCTCCTTCCTCTTAGAACGTATGCAGCCCCTGCATACTCTTCTAAAGTTCATCTTGTCAAAGAATATATGCCTGTAACTGACTACTTCATCACGTCTTCGCTCCTCATTACTCTTCATCGGATACGTATTTCTCCCAACCTGTTGGTAGAACTATCCAGGTCCTACAAAGCAAGGGAGTTGTTTTTTCAATAGTCCAGTTACTTCTCTTCTCTCTCTTGCTAAACAAGTAGATTCTCCTTTTAGCCTATTGGTCTGTCTCAAAACCCTTCGCTGAGCCACAAACTTCTTTCTTACTTTCCTTCGTTTCTGTATCTGTCTTTTGATAATGGGAGATGTGGGACCGACATGTTCAGGAACACGAAATTGCCCTAATGCCTGTCTTAGACATTTGAATCCAATTCTGCATCTTCTGACGATTTTTTCTTTAACTTCTCTTTAAACCACCTTTTATCATCTCTTTCTTTATCTAACTCCTGCATTGCTTTTATTTTCTCAATCCTTCGTTTTTCGTCTACTACTTGTTTTCCTAGAAGTTCTTCTTGGCCTCTTATTTTCTCCTCCTCCTGCTGTGTCAAATCTTCCTCTCGTGTTTGTCTTTCTCCTTTTTTTGGAATTCTACGTAGCTCTTCTAGCCTTTTCCTCTGTTCTTCAATTCTATATAATTCTTCTTGCATTCTCTTTTCTTCTTCTTCTCGAATTTTACATAGCTTTTCTAGCCTTTCCCTTTCTCTTCTTCTTTTTTAATTCTAAACTGCTCATCCTACGTTTTCCTTTCTTCTTCTTCGTCTTGAATTCTGCACAGTTCTTCGTGCCTTCACTCTTCTTCTTCTCGAATTTTACGTAGCTCTTCTAGCCTTTCCCTTTCTTTTTCTTCATCAATTCTACATAATTCCTGCATTCTACTCTCCTCTTCTTTTTGGATTCC
Organism: Thereuonema tuberculata; assembly: GCA_023159025.1. NCBI lineage: Eukaryota > Metazoa > Arthropoda > Chilopoda > Scutigeromorpha > Scutigeridae > Thereuonema > Thereuonema tuberculata. The sequence goes on along the minus strand of JAFIDM010082817.1, from coordinate 125,777 downwards.
ACAAAGCTCTTCGCACCTTTTCCTTTCTTCTTCTTTGTCTTGAATTCTGCACTGCTCTTCGTGCTTTCTCTCTTCTTCTTCGCGAATTTTACGTAGCTCTTCTAGCCTTTTCCTCTCTTTCTTTTCTTTAATTCTACGTAATTCTTTGTGCCTTCTCTCTTTTTCTTTTTGAATTCTACATAGCTCTTCTAGGCTTTTCCTCGCTTCTTCTTCAATTCTACGTAATTCCTGCATTCTCCTCTCTTCTTCTTTTTTTGGATTCTACACAGCTTTTCGTACCTATTCCTTTCTTTTTCTTTGTCTTGAATTCTGCTCAGCTCTTCGTGCTTTCTCTCTTCTTCTTCTCGAATTTTACGTAGCTCTTCTAGCCTTTTCCTCCCTTCTTTTTCTTCAATTCAACATAAATCTTTGTGCCTTCTCGCTTTTTCTTTATGAATTCTACACAGCACTTCCAGCCTTTTTCTTTCTTCTTCTTTTCAATTCTACATAATTCCTGCATTCTCCTCTTTTCTTCTTTTTGGATTCTACACAGCTCTTTGTACCTTTTCCTTTCTTCTCTTCTTCTTCTTCTTCTTCTTCTTGAATGCTCTCCTTTTCCAAGCAAATTTTCGCTTCCCTCTCTGGACAGAAGGCGATCATATGTCCCGGTTCACCGCAAAAGTAACACTTCCAGTCCTTTCTAGAAATCCGCTTTTGCGGTAATCCACTTTAGGGATGGCAGCCATAGCACGATATTTTTCCGTCTGAGTTTTGCGTCCAGGCTTACATTTCGTCCGTCTTCTGACTCCCAGCTAACGTATGCTCTAATGAGCAACACGACTCAAATTCACTCTTTATGGCTTCTATATGTTGGCTCCAGGTAGCCAACTGGTTTTCAAAACGAAAACAATCATGCCATGCTTTGGCGGTGCCCTCGAAGCAAGCATTGAAAAATGATATTGCTAATTGTCGAGTCCACTTATATATTTCTTTCTCTTCATTTACATCAATCAGAAATTGAGAGAGGTTTTCTTCATTTCTCCCACTGTACCTCAAGCTTGGAATGTACGGGAATAATTGTCCACTTCGTTGGAACAGAAACTCCATCACAACTGGTCTTTCCTGTCCCACTGTTGTCTCTGTTTTACCTTGTTGGTTTGTTGGATTGTTGCATCCCAATTTGGGTGCCAATAAATGTAACCGAAAATTTGTGTATGTTCAGTGATGGATGGGAACTGTGTGCGACGGGAGTCAGGTAGTAAAATCCACAGAGACTTTCATTATTCAAATTTAAGTTCCAATTACAGTTCACTAATGTAAGAGTTCTACGGCTAGGCTTCAACTTCTTCGTAGCTTTCGAATCGGTAAGTGGTCTTCTCCAGGTTCCTCCGGGAACGGTGGCTCTTGTCTCGGCTTAGGTTGACTTCTCCACAGCCTTCTAACAATAGGCGATCGTCTCAGAATTCTTCCGGGAACGGGTGCTATTTTCTCGGCTTAGGATGACTTCTCCGCAGCCTTCTAACGATAGGCGGTCGTCTCAGAATTCCTCCAGGAACGGGTACTATTCTCTTGCCTTGGGTTGACTTCTCTGCAGCCTTCTAACGATAAGCCGTCGTCTCAGCATTCATCCGGGAACGGGTGCTATTATCTCGGCTTGGCTTCTTCTCAATCTTCGGACTGAAGATTTTCCCGTGGCTCGGCAGCCAAAAATGGTTCAAGATGACGGCAGCTGTTATTTGGAAAACATTTACCATCGTAATAAGTGGATGGAATCTAAACGCACTTTCCAAAGATTGCTGGGGGCGTTACTAGCATCAAGAGTCAGCCAATTCTCTCCATAGAATCCGGTGTTACAAACCCAATTTCTCAGTCCAATGTTATCTTTATTTCTTATATATCATCAATAAATAAATTATACACTTTTGTTCTATAAATATGCTATTTATTTTACGATAATTTTTCTTTTCAACAGACCAAAATAAATGTTTTATTTGAGGCATGAAAAGGACGATAAGATGTTTAATTATAAAGGAATCTTTGTTTAATAGCGTGTTGTCCGGCGAATAAGACGACCCCCAATTTTTCCAAATAAAATATAGAGTTTGGGATATACTCGCCATATAAGACTACTTCTCTTCCAATGCACACCAAATAAAAATTAAAAAAACATTAGATTTGATTTCAATCTGGTAATTTTAATTCAAATGCTTAAGACACGCAGATACTTAGCAGGAATTATATTTTATAACCATAATGCTGTTTGTCATCAAACATGTAAACATAAAACAGTGCAAGTGGATTAAACTTTTCCTTTAAAAGCCTTCAAAATCCTCCTGTTCGTCATCTGATATCATAAGTATATCAATGATATATTGAGGTACAATTGTAAGGCAGTCATCGTATGGATCAAATTCCGTATAAGATGGTGTGGTCTCAGCTTCGGCTTCTTCTTCATCTTGCCATAAGTAGTCGTCCTCTATGCCATCTAATGAATTTGATATGGCACACTTCTTGAAACACTTGATTACTGTTTCTGCATCAATATCATTCCAGGCTTTTATGACAAACTTGCACAAAACATCCAAGTGTGGAGCACGCATGTTACCTCCTTTTGTAAATGACTTTTCGCCTCTAACCATCCATTCATTCCACTGTTCTCGAATGTGATCTTTAAATGGCTTGTTTAGGCACACATCCGGTGGCTGCACCAACGATGTGTATCCTACAGGAATAACTGCCGCATCTGTGTTTAGTCTTGCAAGCCTTTGCTTTTTGCTGGGAGTTAAATGAGTCCTGAACATATCCCACATCAGTAGACTACGTTTTTGAATAAGTCCACCTGGTCACCTGCTCCGTATATTATCAAGCCATAGCTTTATACCTTCTTCATCCATCCAGCCTTTTTCATTCCCATGTGCAAAACAACCAACAAGGAACTTGAGATTCGGCATTGTTTTTCTTTTAAAAATAATCATTGGTCTCAGTTTGGCGCCATGTATGCACCATGTCTGCTACAGTTTGGCGCCATCAGCTGTAAAACTGGACTTCTCATGTTTTAATTGAAATTAAAATTGTTTTTTCACCTTTTTGATGGACAGTTTTATTTCCAACTATATCAAAATTCATAGGACTTTCGAATACTATTTAGCACACCAGAATACAGTGGCCTTAAATCTGTTGCTGTGGTCTGGGTTAGATTTGGCCCACAGAAGTGGAAACAAACGTATTTTATTCCGTGTTACTATATAACCGTTTTGGCGATGCTCATTCACAATGTCTGCTACATGTTTTTCGAGTTCTGGCCAATGTGGGATGATTCTTCTTAATGCACACTTACCCCTTGGCATACTCTTTAATATTTTTTCATTTGCTTTCCAATCCCGCACCATCTTTTCTGTTACTCCTTATTGTCTTGCAGCGGTGCAGCTATTATGTTCCAAGGCAAAGTTTACAACTTTAATTCTTCTTAAAATGCCGTTAAATACATAATAAACACTTAATTACTACTTCTCTTAGGCGAGCTTACTTCACTTACGAGCTTTCAAAGATAGAAGGAAGAAAGGGAGAATTGATGAACTTAAGATCACTAAGAAAGTAAGAGGAGAGATTTTGAAAAAAATGATATACAGATTTAATATTGACTATTTCATGATATAGAGACTTTAAAATTTGAGAACTTTAAAATTTGTGAAATTAAAAAGAGTTTTGGCAAGAAAATAATTTAAAGATCTATTATTATTTTTTGAGAAATTAAGAAGATATTTATTATTTTTAAATTATAGAAATTTTGTTGTTATGAGGTTTCATCAAGTCGTCTACGACTTCTGGTGACCTCATGCACTAAGGCTCTCCAAACAGATCTATCATTTGCTGCATATCGTAGTTGTTGCAAAGAATTCCCGGTAGCTTCCTTTATATCTTCCAACCATCTTCTTCGTTGTCTTCCTCTTCTTCTCTTCCCCTCTGCCTTCCCAAGCATGATTATCTTTTCAATGGAATTATCCGCTCTCATAATGTGGCCAAAATAAGATAGTTTTTGCCTTAAAGTCAATGCTTCCAACGAATAGATTGGTTGAATCTGATCTAAAACCCATTTGTTAGTCTTCCTTGCAGTCCATGGTACTCTCAGAAGTCTTCTCCAGCACCAGAGTTCAAAGGAGTCGATTTTCTTTCTTTCCCTCTTTCGCATTGTCCAACTCTCACAACCGTACATCATCACGGGAAAAACCATTGCTTTCACAATCCTAATCTTGGTAGATTTAGAGATGTCTCTGTCTTTCATTATTTTCTCCAGGTTCGATATACAGGAAAAGATCTTACAGAGGGCATTGAGATCAAGAAGAGATGGATGGAATATACTGAAGACCTATACAAAAGGGATTCAAATCAAAAAGAAATATTTATTGAAAAAGAGTTTAGCGAAGGACCAATGATAATGGACTCTGAGGTAAGATGGGCAATAAAAGAACTACAAAAAGGGAAAGCACCGGGTACTGATGGAATACCATTAGAACTGATCAGGGAGGCGGAAGAAGAAGCTACTAGAGTACTAGGAGAAGTCTGTCGACAAGTATGGAAGAAGATCTTATGGCCTAAAGATTGGAAAAGATCGGTATACATTCCAATACCAAAAAAAGGAGATGCTAGAGAGTGTTCCAACAACCGCACAATTGCATTGATCCCGCATGCCAGTAAAGTCATGCTTAAAATACTACAAAAAAGACTTGAATATTTCCTGTATAGAAATAAATCTCGTAATTTGATCATTTAATTTGGTATTGTTAATTAAGTTTTTATGCACGTGATAGTTTCACGTTCTCCATTGTTAACATAAGTATTATTTTAAATTCTTGATTTGTATTTCCATTTGTTTTTAGTGTTTAGAAATGGCTGGAATAGGGCTAGACAAAGTTTTTGAAAAATAAAACGAATTATTGCCGATGTGAAGCCTAAGTGAAGTAGTAATTAAGTGTTTATTATGTATTTACAACTTTAAGTTTGAAACTGGCTTAGTATTTTTTTCTTCTTGCTGGTGGAGCCATGATGGGGTTTTCACTGTAGCAGATTTATATACTGTACTGTATATATTGGTGCTGCACTGTATGTGGTTCCCAGTATGCAACAACTAGCCAATCATGGCAAGCGATGTACCTTATCGGCGATTGGCTGGTTGTTGTATACAACGCGTGCTTGGATTGGTCTGCTCTCCCTGTCTCCAAGTAACTGTAGCTTTGTTTATTCTGGTGCATTATTTTAATGCTACATTTTTTTACAATTTCACTAAAATCATAGTATTTCTTAACTGTAGCCTTGCTTATTCTGTTTCCGCTCTACCTCTTTTTTTCCATAATCCCGGGCGTCCTGGACGCCTGCAGCTTGCTCCGCCCTTCACTTATACCTTCCCGATGAGGCGCACCCTCACCTCGTCATCGGGACCGCGTTAGATCACTTCTTTCCACGAATCCTGGTGAGTGGATTTTCTTCTACCGTACTTGTACAGCGCCATCCTTGCTGCTTTCATACGGTTGCTGCATATGGTGGGGGTGCGGCCGTTTTTGAGGTACCCCCACCATATGTGGCGACCGCAGATTCTCCAGTCCGGCTCGGAAGTTTCAGCACCCGGCGTGTAAGACGACCCCCGACTTTTGAGAAGATTTTCCTGGTTTAAAAAGTCGTCTTATATGCCGGACAATACGGTAATTTAAATGAATACAATAAAATATAAAAAAAAATATTATTTTTGTAATTATATTTCTTTTACTTAAATCTGATGTCTTTATTTTCTTGTAGCTTTTAATTAATATTTTAATTTCAGCAATTTCCTTCAGTTTTTAATACTTATAATATTTAAAAAATTTAAAAATATTATATTGAAAAAGAAGAAAATTATTATTATTATTTTGTAAAATATTTAAGCCTTGTGTTTCTCCAGCCAAGACAGCATTCTGGGTCAAGGACCAAAGCACAAATTGCCAAGTGTAAAGAAGTTTAAAAGGAGGGTTAAGGATGTGTGGTCTATTCCTTAAATTTTCTAACTATGCGTGTTGTGTTCAGTACCACAGTTTCTGGAGTTGTGCATATGTGTTGTTATTATTACTAACGTAGCTGTGTCTAATCTGTAAGTACAATGATGTTGTGATTGATATGTACAATATGTAAAGCATATGACTTTTCGAAAAGTAAGAGAACAATAGAATATATAAGAAATCAAGTTAAGAGTCGTGAAATTGGAAGGAATAGTCCTAGTGATCGGACCTTAGGGTTAGGCATATTACTATCCTTGGCGGTGTTTTTGTTAAACTAATAGTGAATTGAGATTCTAGTTAATAGAAATCCAGTGAATTTGCTCAATTAGTTATTTTTTTATGTGAACGTATTTTTATAATTCTATAATAATGCATTAACTTATAAAGCATTTGAAGATTTTGAAAGAAATCATCACTGAAGAAGCTGATAAAATAGTTGGGATAAACCATTCTAAAAAATTTAGATTAAAAAATCTGCTGTGTGAATGGTCTTCCATATGTCTTCTACTATTATTTGTGCATCATGTTCAACCACTATAGATGAAGAGGAAGTGAAATGTTATATTTTTGGCTACAATTTTCACCATGACTGCTCTTTAGCAGAATCTACTTATAGATCAATGGCTTTAAGAAAGAAAAAAGAATGGAAGTGCAATCTGTGTAGAAGTGGAACTTCAAAGAGTGGAAACACCTTAAAACAGATTGAGAGGGAACAAAAAGAAAGCAAAATATCTGATTCAATGTCAAACTCTGCACAAGAAATTAGAGTGCTTAGATAACTTAAAAAAATTAGACAATCTTGATAAAATGATGAGAGACATCTCAGAAATATAGGATTCACTGGATTTTCTATCGAAAAATTATGATGTCATCTTAAAAAATTCAGTGTTATTGAAACAAATAAAACACAAAATAAAATAATCTCTTATTTGAAGCGAAAACTTAAGGAAAGCAATGAAAGAGTAAAAAATCTTGAAAGGCAAACAGAAAAGTAGGAAAGATATTCAAGAAAAAACAATATTGAAATCTTAAATTTCAAAGAAAACCATGAAGAAAACCTATATGATGTGGTGAGAAAAATAGCTACAACAATAAATGTGTCAATTGATGAACAAGACTTAAAAGCAATTCACAGAATAGCAACATACAGTTGAGGAAAAACCAAACCAATAATCATCAGGTTCAAAGACTTACAAAAAACCCCAAAAGGATGGAGATAAGAAAAAGGAAGAAAATAATAAGTAAAAACATAACAAACAATGGAGATGACAGTTTGATCTTCATAAATAACAATTTAACCAAAAATCAAAAATACCTGCAGTGGAAGACAAAATTAAAAGCAAAAAGAAAAGTTGTACAAGTATATGTGGTTAAGGAATAAAATAATTTTGGTTACAAAAGAAGAAAGTTAAAACATTATAAAAATTCTTGAGCTAGAAATATAGGAAAAATGGTCTAATAAGTAAGGAAAGAAAAGAATATAAGTGAGGGAATTAATTTGTTATAGTTGAGGATACTTTGTATAATGATATTAAAAAATATATTACACACCAAGATACTCTTGAACTAGAAAATCTTAAAGAATGGAAAAATATCATTGAAAAGAATGTTTTGAAAAATATTAATCGAAATATTATAAATCTCAATAAAAGATCTATTAGGAAAAATTGGAATTTATTATTATGTAAACTAAAACTGTTGTTAGAATTAATTGATGTTATTGTATTAACAGAGGTAAATTTATATGGACATGAGGTTGAATTGTGTAAGATAAGCAATTGGAATATGTTTTATTATCTAAGACAAAAATCAAAGAGGTGGAGGAATAATAATATATACTAACTTCAATATTAATGTAGATAAAGTTTATATTTCATCAAAAAGATTTGAATGCTTAAATTTGAATTTAAAACCTGAGATATGGAAAAAAAATTCAATAACCTAGCATTATATAGACCTTCAAAACCAAAAATTAGATTATTTATATATGAAATAGAAGAAATTTTAAGAACAAATAATAATTTCTTTGAAAGCAATAGTGTCATAACTGGAGAAATAAATATAGATTTATAGAAGTTAAATGAAAATCATAATGTAAAATTATGTATAGAAACTTTAGGTTGTCAAGGATTTAGAAATTGTTTGTATGGCACTACAAGACATGGAAAAACTTGTAAAAAAAGCACAAAAACTAACATTGATCATATCTTTACAAATATAGTAAATAAAGACTACAAAAGTTTTTGTATAAAAGAAAATATTGCAGACCATTTTATAACATCTCTAAGAATAAATATAGAACAAAACAATTGATATAAACAGTATAAATATTAATCTAAAAGAAAAAAGAAAGAAATTTAAAAACAATGATTACCATCTTTTAGAAAATAATCTAAAGAATTTATTGCAAAGAATAAAAAGTAATGAAATTGATGATCCTAATATATTACATAACAATATATTAAGTGAATATAATAAATCCCAAAGAAATACAATTATTAATAAAAAAAATCTTAATATCTCAGAATATTTCTCAGAATCATCCGAAAATAAAAAAATAATAAGGAAAGATTGAAGAAAGGAAATAGAATATATATAAGGAATGGATAACTAAAGAATTAATTGACGAAATAAAAAAAGAGACAAATTATTTAAAAAACATAAAAATAATAAAACAAATGAACAATATTATAATAATTATGAAAAGTTAAGAAATATTTTTACATCTAAAATAACAAAAGCAAAAAATAATTACTATTACAATAACTTTCTAAATGATGTAAGTAATCCATCAGCTTATTGGGAAAAAATAACTACTTTATTGACAAAAACAATTAAAAATAAAACTAAAAAAAAAAATAAATGAATTAAATAGGTATGTAAAAGAGATTGATAATAAAAATAAAAAGAAAACACTTCTGGAGAAATTCTGTTTTTAATACCAAAAACTTGCTAAAAATTATTGCTAAAAATTACTAAAAATTTAAATTGTAATGAAAAATTTCAAATGATATTAATAATGTAAATTATATGAGCAATTTTGTAATTGATGAACCCAATTAAAATGAAATAATAAATGCAATGGATATTAAAAAATCAACAGGACATGATTTAATATCTATTTCTGATATTAAAATAAATAAGGAAATTATTTCTATATTAATTACAATAATGATACAATTGATTATAATGGAAATATATCCAAATAGTTTAAAGATATCAACAATTATTCCAATATACAAAATAATGCTTACAATGATTGTAAAAATTATAGACCAATTGCTATTTCTTCGGAGATAAGTAAAATAATTTAAAATTTTTTTACTAAAAAATTATAGGAAATTTTTAAAAGTATATATGACATTATACATAAAAATCAATATGCATATCGATAATATAAAAGTACAACAAAACTTTTAGAAACATTTAGAAAAATATTAATAATAACGTAAATAAAAATCACTTTATTTTATTAATAACATTTGATTTGTGTGAGGCTTTTGATTTGATAGCCCAAAAAATATTTTTTGCTAAATTAAAAAAAATTGGAATAAAGAGGAAAATGTTAAAAATTATAGAAAGTATTCAGATAAAAGAAAAATATTTGTATAAATAGATAATATTTCAAGTAAAAGGAAAAAAAAACCAATATTGGTGTGCCATAAGGATCTAACTTAATACCAATTTCGTTTATACTCTTTCTTAATGATCTTTTTCCTCTTTTAAATAACTGCAATGTACAGTCGAACCTCCATATATCGAAGTAGCAAATTGCCGGAAAAAAATTCGATATATAGAAATTTCGATATATTGAATTTTATCATAATTACGCCTAAAATACTAAAATTAAGGCTAATTTTCGTATGCGAAACTCAATTTCTAATTTATATGCGAATCACATTAAATGAAAGTTAATACAGGTAATTAAAAAATGAATTAATATGAAAGATTTATTGAGTACTACATACCTTTTAAAAAATCAGGAACATTTTCCGCGAATTGAAGTCCACGACGTATTGTTTCAAACGCTTCTCGCATTTCTTTTTTCGATGGCTTTTAAATGTTTTCAGATTCATTTACTTCCTCTGGTTCTTCGATTTCTTTTTCAGTTTCATGCAACGAACTCAGTATGTCTTCGTCTGTAGAATAATCAGCAACGGCATTCCGATTTTTTTATAATAGTCGACACTATGCTTGTGGGAATACCAAATTTAGCTGAAATGTCTTATTTGCGAATTCCGCTATACAGGGTGTTTCAAAAATACACGGCATAATTTCAGGTATGTATT
>JAFIDM010082817.1:54464-100483 GCA_023159025.1 Thereuonema tuberculata | reverse complement strand
TCCATTACACTTTATATCCCAAGTTCCCCTTAATTATTTCACTTTGCTTGAAGATGATTCTCGAGAATCGAAACTAGTCCTACTATATTTTCAATCTGTTTTTAATTTTTTAATTTTTTAAACATTATAGTGCGAAGGCGTATCCATTTCATTGCTTTTACTCATCATGTGCACGTAAAAATTTCACATTTTTTTAAAAAGAAATATAAAAAAATAAATATTTTTCTTTAGATTTTATTGTGTTAAATGAATCATTGTTTACATATGATCGGTATTTAATGCTCAAAAAATAATTAATTTATTTGTTAAACAATTGATTTGTTAAAAAGAAAAAAATCTTTGAAATAGATAGGATATTCATAGAATAAAAACATATCATTGAAGATAAGAAATAAAGGTAAAATTGGACTGAGAAGTTGATGATTTTAACATAGGTTTCTAAGAACAGAATTCGCCGACGACTCCGGATAAGAGTGGCGCCCCCAGTAAACAAACGTTGGCATCCACCTATTCGCTGCTCACATATATCATGATCAGGCTTCTCATTTTGACAGAACATCTCTGAAGTTGTTTTCATCCTGCCAACGATGTGCCGTAACAATGTACGTGAAACATCGAAGAAACGTGAGAACGTCAAACAATTGTTTTCAACAATGAAAAGAAAATTCAACTTCTAATATACTATTATAAATTGTAAATAGTATGAAAACTATTAAAAGAATCAAAAGCATTATAAAAAGTCTAAACTTTCAAAAAAGTGAATGTAACTTTGACATCTCACGTTGTTCTGTAACTTTTTCACTTTAAATTTTTAATTAAAAACATCCATTAACAGATTTATCTTATTTAAGATTAAGATTTGTCACATACCTGCAAGGAATATTTGCTTCCTCAAACAGTGAATCAAAGCATTGGCTTCTGCATTTCGATACTTCAGCTGATTCTCCACAAGGGCGATTTCGAAGATTGAGTATTTTTTTCTATTATACATAGAAAAAAAATTTCTTAGAAAATATATAGAGTAATTGCTAAGCTCTTTTTGCTTCAGTACGTATCCCTTATTACTATTATCTACAAAAATATATTTAACTAGATATGATTTTTTTTAAATAATTTGAAACATGTCACAATAGTACTTTGAAGGGTTGTCTTAAAATCTTCAGCTCTGAATAAAGAAAGTAAGGAAAACACTTTTATACTTTGAAATCATAATTCCAAGTATTAATAGATAATATTCAATGAGAATAAGATTAGAGAATATGTTCAGGAAAAAAAAGAAAATAATTATTTCAAAAACTGATGGTAGACCACAAAACGACTTTGTGTTTACTACAAGTAAACCTTTAAATTTATGGGATTCCTTGAGTGGAGTTGGCAGCGGACTGTGGATTTAAACTTATCTTGTTAACCCCATCAATTATGAGTTCGAAGAACAGTAGTGGTGTTGCTTGAAAGCAGAAACGTATAACAGTGGAGCTAAAGACAGTGAGAGAACAAAATTATTTGTAAAACAGAGCTAAAGAACAATAACCAGGTGCTCATTAAGTCATATCAATTATAATCGTTCGAAAAATAAAATAAACTTTTTACTGTCAATGAAAGGAGACTTATCTTCAAAAACTTGACATATTTTTAAGCATAAAATTTTTCTTAAATACATGTGCAAATGAAAATATTACATTTGCGTAGGAGCTCATATTTGTCTTTAATCCTTAGCACCTATTACTGATTATTAACTTTCTAATTAAGTCTTTTAATAATCTTAGCACATTGCCATTAAAGTTCAAAACTGTTCTTTAAACTAAACTGTTCACTCAAAGTCTTTCAACATAAATATCTTAGATCACATGAGTGTTCGATTTCTTATTATACGAATTCACGATGACGTAAATTTTATTCCTGGCACACTAACTTGATACCATGTAAACACTACTTGTATCCTTAGTTTGAAATGTGTCTTCGATTTAAATCACATTCAAATATTATGCACTTGCTGTGATTGTCTTTATTTATAATCTCTTCCTGTCTGGAATATATATAATTCACTTACTTTATTATCTTCTTACTTATATCGATCTTATATCGAACAATTTGCCAGTATCCAAACTAAAGTAATCTTTGCTTAACTCTTTACGAAGATTAATCATATTCGAACGTTGCGTTTGCAATCCATTATGGTGGTACCCGTAGTCTCTTGTCGTAAACCCTCATTTAGGACTATCTCATAGTACATTCCTGGAAATATCGTAAAACAAGATTAGTATCTCAATAATACAAATTATAATTATTTCACATATGATTCACAGCCGTGCTGGCGTGGTCGTGCGGTCTCGGTGGCGGCCAGCCGTGGCGTCCAGTGCGCCAGTTCCTGGGTTCGAATCCCGGCAGGGAAATGGCTGTTTCAATTTCCTTTCCTGTGTTGTCCAGCCTCTTCTTCACTTTCCCTTCGGTCTGACGTCATTCCTTAATGGCGTCCTGGGGGAAGGCAACGGAAAACCACCCCCAGTATCTGTTCCCTAGTATATCTACGGCTTCTCCTAGGGGTTCGCCCTTCGAGGGTCACTAGGTTCCGTAGACCGCGTAACTTCGTATATACGAAGATCGCACATCATGATGATGATGATATGATTCACACTTAATCTTCAGGAATATCTTTAGTCCAAATCGTTAGGATTGAATAGCCTTCACTATCGAAAGAATTACTAGATATAACATCTTTTTGCCATTTCGGAAAAACTCGTCTTTACTTTCTCCATCCATCTCAGTAATGTCACAACAAAACAACCTTTTGTTGGCTCGTATCACATGAGTAATAACTGCGTTTCTACTTTCGTAAACTTGGCAATTACTTACTTATTGAATAGCAATTCTCTTTGGCTAAGTATGATTTTAAAACATTTGTTTTTCACAATATAACTTGTATAGATTTGGACTTATTGTTAAAGTTGAGTAGAATGTTTAATTGCATGATTCCAAACCACACAACTTCCATTCAATTTTTAATGTGTAAAATCATGTTTAAGCATTTCGTTTTTCCTTTTTTATTTTCTTTATTTTTCGTTTCGTTTTCCTTTTTTTATTTTCTTTATTTTGCGTTTGCTTTATTGTCTTTTCACAAACTTACTTACTTCTTGTTTAAAGTTCAGCCTGCACACAAGCATAATAGATTAAAAAGTTAAAAACACTAAAAAACTAAAACTTTAAAACTTAAAACACGAGAAGTCCAAAGCTTTCGCCTCCCTTCTTCGGATGAGGGTTCTTCAGTGGAAGTGATCCAAGTAGCTGTCGATTCTTCTATTTATGGAGAAGGGGACCAATGAACTGCCTGGGTTGTCCATTGGTGAACTGGAGGACGAATCAGGAAGGAGTGACGTCGGGTGGTGCCCGCTGGTGGAGATCTCAAGAACCTAGATGGCAGGTCATCGGAGCACATGTGAAATATAACAAACAATGGGACAACTTTCACTTTCTCCGATAAGGATGTACTAAAGTACATACGTAGCATCATTCGTAACTTAAGGAAGTCCAATTCTATTTCCGATTCACAGGCAGAAATGATGAAAGATTCCACTTTAGACGTACCTTACCTCAAAGTTCTACTCTAAATTCACAAACCCGTGGATAAGGAAATTTGTTACGCAGTTAGGCCCATAATAGTATGCAATAATTCTGCCGTAAAAAAGTTGTCAGATCTTTTGTTTTCAAAAATGAAATTGCTCAAGGTCAGCTCAAGCTAGTGTAGCCAATAACAAAAAAAGCTGATTGAAAAAATCCGCAAACAAAATCCACTGCCTCAACGCAAGTTCTATTCTTTTGATGTGAAGTCCCTATTCACTTCTATTATTTTGGATCTCATCCACGAAGCAATTCAGCACATTTCGAACAAACACTTACGCCATTTTGCCTCTGCAAGTGATTTCCAGGATTTACTCTCGATAATTACTGCTTTGTCTAACATGCAGATCTTTGTTTATAATCAGTGCTTTTATAGACAACATGCAGGGCTATTCATTGGCCTTTCGACTTCTGCCACCTTAGCCGAATGGGTCATGGTTTTCATAGAGGACACCGTCCTCAACATGACCGGTCTGAGATCCATCCCCATTCCATTATACTTCAGGTATGTGGATGACTTGTTGCTATACACTGCAGCTTCATCAATCCAAGATTTGTTCTTCATATTCAATAGTATTCACCCAGCCATTCAGTTTGAAATAGAATAGGAAAACAGCAAGGCTATCCCATTCCTTGATGTCCAAGTGTCTGTTCATGCAGGAACCTTCCACAGGCAGGTGTGTAGGAAACCTGCTTCATCAGGAATCACTCTCAACTTCCAGTCCTTCTGCCCTATAGCGTTCAAAAGAAACGTGATTAACATGGCAGTTGAGAGGGCTTTCAATATTTCCAGCTCCCTTCCTTTGTTCAACCAGGAAATCCGCAACACACGGCAAATCCTCATCGGGAATGATTATCCATCTGCATATATCAATACAGCCATAAGGAAGAAAATAGCATCTATCTATAATAACGATGTTCTGAGTTCTCACATACAACAAAAACGATATATCTCCATTAACTATTTTCCAGAGTGGTTTCAGGCAATCTCTAAGATCTTGAGACCTCACAACATTGTACCTACTGCATCCAGTTGTCACACTATCGAAGCCGTGTTTAATATCCACAAACGTAAGCCTAGAAAGATGCTTACTCCCTTCAATGTAAAAACTTTGAATGCAGCTACATAGGTGGAACCCGTCGTGCCTTATCAGACCGGATAAGGGCCATCACCAGGAATGACACCACCTATGCCACCGTTCGTCACCTCAACAAGACCGCACACTGCATAGATTTCTCCAATAACGATGTTCTTGGCAGTTCCGAGAACCATTTTCTAAGGAAGTGCATGGAATCCGTGTTTATCTCCACCACACAGGGCTGCTAAAATGATGGCATTTCCATGCACAGCATCAGCCAATATTCCCTAAAGTCAAAACGCAAAAAGAAAAAGGAAAAGCGGTCACAATTTCCTCCCCTCCACCCTTCTTTACCAACTTGAACCTCCCCCTTCCCTCCCTTTTCTCTTCAACCTTTAAATATTCACAAGCCCTTCACCCTTATAATCTCCCTGTTTTTCCGTTTTCTCGTTTTCCTTTTTTCCTTCTCTTTCTTATTTTCTATCTTTTCCGCTTCCTCCCTATTCCCGTTCCCTCCTTTAGTTGTCCCATTGTTTGTAATCTTTCCCATGTGCACCGATCTCCTGCCATTTAGGTTCATGCAATCTCTACCAGCGGGCACCATCCGGACGTCACTCCTTCCTGATTCGTCCTCCAGTTCACCAATGGACAACCCAGGCAGTTCATTGGTCCCCTTCTCTTTAAATAGAAGAATCGACAGCTACTTGGATCACTTCCACTGAAGAACCCTCATCCGAACGGAGGCAAAAGTTTTGGACTTCTCATATTTTAAGTTTTAAGTTCTAGTTTTTTAGTGTTTTAACTTTTTATGCTTGTGTGCAGGCTGAACTTTGAACTTCAGTATATCTATCAGAACACGTAAAACTTTTTAGTATGTTACTTAGTTCTTATACATTAATTTCAACTTTTTCATGAACTCCTGATATCTTGAATGATTGACTACCTTCGTCAATGTATCTCCTGGTTTGTCTTGGCTATTTATGTATTTAAGATAGATTTCTTTCTTCTTAATATAATCTTTTATTATGTAATATTTTGAATCGATGTGTTTACCTCTCGTTTGATTAAATTGGTTTTTCACCATTTATACTGTTGGCTGGTTGTCGCAAGACAACTTTCTTTATCTGCTGGATTTTTGAATTGCAGTTCAGTTAGTGTTCTTTTGGAACTTACGGCACTTCGAGGATATTCCTTACACGGGATCAATACATTTACCTGTGATATTGCTACAAGGCTTTGTTTCTTGCTGGTCCAGGATATAACACTATCTCCTATATATATTACTCGTTCTCTTCTTTTGAAAATATCATCTTCATATTTTCAGTATCACGCAGGTATCTTATGCAGGTATCTCTTGACGTTTTGCATATCCATGGTCGTTGGCGAACTAATTCTTTCAGCACATGTATTGACAGCATAGGTGATGTCTGGTCTTCTGCAGTCACTTAAGTAGTTGAGGCTTCCCACAATGCTTCTATACTTAAGATGATCGTTTTTTTAAGTGGTTCGGTTTCTTCTTCCTTGAGTTGGGATTTACGAGATACTTCTAACATTGGAGAGCTTACAGGTTTACAATCTTTCATTTGCTGCTTTATTCAAAGATCAGGTATTAACTGTTCTTGTGAAATGGATATTTTTCCATTGTTGATGTCGTATTCAATGTTCATGCCTATGTAGCTATTTATTCGACCTTGGTCTATGATTAAGAATAGTTAGTTCAATGAGGGTTTGATATCATTCATGATCTTTTCATCCCGTCTTAAGATTAGTATGTCTTCCACTTAAAGAATAAGTATATACTTACCTTTGTTAGCATTATATGTAAAATACAAGGTTCAGACTTGATTTCATTAAAGCCATTCTTCAGTAACCTGTCTCTTGGTGTTACATGCCAAATTCGACCTGCCTGTTTTAAACAATAGAGTGATTTAAGTCATTTCAGGCCGTTGCATCTTTTGTATTTAATTTTGTCTTCTGGAACTTTGATATAAACGTCATAGCAGATTTAGATATGCTCCTTTTAAATCATTTTGATGTATTTCAAAATCTTCTTGTAGTACTAAGCCATTAGCATTCTGATTGTAATCAAACTGTGAGTAGGGGCATAGGTGCGCCCGTAATTTATTCCTTTTCTCTGCATGTAGTGATTAAATACTAATCGGCTATTATACTCAGTCAAATTCCCTTTCGCGTCCTTTTTAATCTTGCATATCTATTGTGTCGACAAGGGTTAACATAGGGGAGGGTATTTTGTACACCCTCTGACCGATTGTATCTTTGACCACCCTTGCTAGTTCTGTCATCTATCAGCATACTTTAAAAGCTTTTCTGTTTAATGTGTAATATTCCCACTATTTGCGCCTTTAAACCTTCAGTAGCAGTTAGACTTTGACTTGCAAGGAGTAAAAAATATTTTTCTAATTCCATCACCGAAAAGTAAGTATTTTGCAACTGAATGTTTCTTTAATAACATTGTTTATTTTTTATTTGATTGTTATTTTAACAATAATGAGTAATACATATATGCCTGTAGATTAATGATTAGGACTTTTAAGATGACTGGATTAACCTATAAATTGTAGCATGGCATGAAACGTAAGTTCGACTGATGTTGTATCTTTGACCACAGCAGGATATTGTTCCTCTGACCAGGTCAAAGGTACAACGTTACTTAATAATATGTAAATGTTTTTACTAACAGTCATTTTAGCATTATGTAAGATGGAAACTTAAATATTTTTTGCCAAATTTTTATTTTTTTTACCAAATCTTATCCAAAGATAGTAAATAATCGATTGTTTGTCCACGACTTTGAATCTGATGCTGAATATTCATCAGGGAAAACGTTAAAAAAGAAGATTTTCTTGAAGAAAGTTATGTCCTTGTCAAGCCGACAACAACCAAAAAAAAAACCAATAAATACTTTGTGGCCCAAATAAAGAAAGCAGCACGTGATTATTTTAAGTGAGATATTGTGTGAGTGCAAAAGTTCTACCCGTTTTTTTTACCGACAAAGAACAAAAAATAAATGCAAAATGACCAGTAACTATTATTGTGCATAATATCTAGGACCTCTTGCCATCTTTCTGGTTGGAAATGAATCCCACGGCGGTAAAATCCGGGTGTTTCCAGTCAAAAAAGACTTGGATGGCAGATTTCACAGCATCAAGATCATCAAAGATTTTCTGACTGAAGGAATTGTTCAACGCACGAAATAGGTAATAGTCAGTTGGTGCGAAGTCAGGAGAATAGGGAGGGTGGGGTAAAACCTCCCAACCAAAGCCCAGTAACTTTTCGCGAGTGATGACAGCAGCCTGTGGCCTGCTGTTATTGTGATGAAGAATAACATCACGATGATTGATGAGACCTGGCAGCTTTGCTACCAAATTTGAATGCAGCCTGTCTAACTGTAGACAGTAGAAGGCAGCATTGATGGTTTGGTTGAGTGGCAGGACCTCCCACCACACACACTCAATAACACCTTCTTGGGATGAAGAACGACGTTTCGAGTAGATTATCCACTTCTCATCTCCTGTCACAATTCGTGTGAAGAATGGGTCATTTTTGTACCCGGAAAGCAAGGAAACACAGGTGGCGGTTCGGTCATCCCGTTGATTAGCTGTCAGGTTATATGGATCCAGCTTTCTCGTAAAACCAAACTTAACCAGCCGTCTCTTGACCATTGTCCGGAGTACGTTGAACGTCTCCGCTAATTCTTGCATGGCTGGGTTCGGGCTATTTCTTATGGCTTGGTCTATATCGTCCTCTCCAACGTGTGATGGCCGTCCACTCCTAGCCTGATCTTGGCAGCTTCTGTCTCCTTCCCTAAATTTACGAAACCATCGACGACATGTGCTTTCGTCTCCCCATAAACTTGACAAACATTGCGATATGCTGCGGCTGCCGTTCTTTTTATCGAACTCGTATAACAAACAATATCTTATATGCTCCTTCTCGCTTTCCATGTTACACCCTCACATATTTCTTTTGAAATGATTAACTTTGTGAGACAAATTTTATTTATATGTGAGGCATCCACACGTTTGATTGGCCGACGATTTGCGTCATTACAATGTCATGTGTGAGGACAATTCCATTGCAAATATTCATTTCCAAAAACGGGTAGAACTTTCGCATTCTCCCAGTATTTGAAAAAACTACAGAAGATGGCGAAATTCAACCAGGAAAATAACCAGCTCTACGACATGGAACTACAAGATATTGTGGCCAGGATACCAAATCCAGTCACAGCTGGCGGCATAGCTTGACTTAAAGAATGTCTATCTTTTGGAGTTGATTTTTATTGTATAATGTAGAGTAAATGGGCAGAAGTAGATTACTTAAGCCATTAGAATTTATTTCATGCTTTATTAATATACTACATAAAACAACAAACGTAAAACTCTCCTGGCGATATTTCGTCTTTATTTTAGGTTCATGCATTATTATTCTACTTTGAATTGCATATATTTCGCTACAATAAAAATGTTAATTAAACAACTTACATCTAACTGTCAGTTTCTATAACCATCTGGTCAAAGGTACAATACCCTCAGGCAAAGGTACAACACGTAGTTGTACCTTTCACCCTAAGATAAAGTTTTTTTGTAAAATAAAAATAAAATACTTATACTCAAAATATATATATAAAACACAAGCAGTTGATGGTAAGATGAATGAAGATCACATGTATCCATTCAGGTAAGGATTCATTTAGTGAAAACTGGTCAAAGGAACAACACCTTCCCCTAATCACGAACCTTAGTTTACGTCCTTGTCTGGCGATCTTCAAGATTTTTCAGCTCATCGTTCATTGCTTCTTTCCATTTTACACTCTTTTTTCCTTCCATAGCCTCAGTGTAATTTGAGGGTGTAACATCACAAATGTTGTTGTTTATACTAACCTTAGGATTTTCTTTAATTTGACGGCTTCTTAATTTGATGTAATTCTTTTCCTCTTCGCATTGATCATCAATTGATTCAAGTTCAGATGAATTACTACATTCGCTTAACTTTGTCGAAATATCTTCACTTGATGTGGATTCTGCAATGGAAACTTTATCCGTCGCTGCTCTGTCTTCTGATGAACTTGTATCTGTTCCATCAGGACCTTTAGTGATGGGTCGAAATTCGTAGTATTTGTCCTCTTTGTCTTTACCCTTGTTAAGAAGTTCGATTCTTGCCTGTTTTCATTGATGTATACATTTTTTGTTGCAACAATTTTTCTAATTTCTGCATCATACGTAGATTTTGTAGCCTTTTGTTATATGCGAATATCTCAGGAAAATGCCTTTTCGAGTTCTTGAAGCAAATTTGTTTCGGAATTGAACTTTTGGTAATCTTAAATATGGGATACTACCAAATTATTTTAGGTGTTTTACGCAGGGTGATACTTCATTTTGATATCATCGGGTTACTGGACTATCATTCATGACACTTTGATGTGGGGTACGATTTAATATATAATTAGCACATTTCACAGCACACATCCAGTAGGTTATCGGGAGGTTGGCGTCAATTAGCATGGTTCTCCCTGTGCCTAACAATAATCGAATGAACCTTTCGGCAATATCATTTTGTTGAGATTGGTACGATGAGGAATGCTGAAATTTAATTCACATTTCTTTTAGAAAGTTTATGAAGTTCTTGTTCACATATTCAGTTCCTTGGCCAAATAGAAGGTGTTTTACATTGCAATCACAGGCTCGTTCAGCATAAGTGATGAATGACTTGACTTGTTCGAATACTGATTCTTTGCTGTCAATTATATCAATGAAACTTCGTCGCGATTAATCATCAATAAAAGTCAGTATTTATCTCTTCTCTTTGTCGTTACGTGTTTGTATAGGTCCACAAAGATCAGTTTTAAACGTATTATAGGGATTTGGACGATCTTATGTCCTTGAATCTTCTGGTCATTTTTCCCTGTTGGCAACTATCAAAAAAATCCTTCGTTTGTGTCCTTTGCAATATCGACATCTTCCATTCCTCTCAATAAAACTTTCATTTGCATCATTCTCATTTTCCTCAATGACATGTGACCTAATCTTGTGCATGCCACAACAGAAATTTATTATGCTTTTGTTCGTTAAAATAACATCTTGGCTTATTGTTGATTGATACACAATTGACTACATATAAGTTGTTAATCCCTTTGCCTAATATTATTCTCTTGCCTCTAGTATCTTTCACAATGTATTCATTGTACTTGATATATTCATTGTGCACAGCCATGTTTGTCAAGTGTACAGACAGATATTAAATGAATCGACGTTTTGGGCTCGAAGTATGTATTGGTTAGTCTTACTGTTGGTACATGTCTTTAAACACTTTGGTATTTAAATCTACTGTCCCTATTCCGTCAGCTTGTATAGGTTCTTCTGAAGCTTCATATACTGGATTTGTTTGTTCAGTTCTTTGTAGCGACTAAAAGAGTCTTTGTTATTACATAGGTTGTTGCTACTTGCGCTGTCAAGGTACCAGGTCGATCTGTTCTTGTATTTGAGCTCATCTTCGTACTTAACAACAAATCCGGAAAAGTTTTTCTTCTTGTTGTTTTTATCTGGAGTTTCATGCGTATAGTTATTATCCGTGTTGGTCTTCCTACGACCGTACCTAGCAATGTGGCCTAATTTGCCAGAATGGTAACATTTTTTGGTCTCTCTAAATTGATTAGAGTTCTTCGTAATTTTCGGAGGAACAACTGTTTTATGGCATTCTTTCACAATGGGCTCTTCCTCTTGTGTATTACTATGCCTTCTCATGTATACCTGTAATACACCATCAATTACCATCTCTGACTTGTAATTGCTTGACTTTCGCAAAATCATTATACTATGGGCTCAGGAATCATATTCCTTAGGAATCCCGAAAGTATAAGCCAACTGATTTCGTTATTGGGTACAGATCCACCCTTACCTGTCATTTCATTTGCTAACAATTTCAACTTCAATGTTGTATCCTGTAAGTTTATCATTCTTTAATTTATGATCTTAACACTTCTATTAGTGCTCATATTTGTCTTTAATCTGTATAAGTACTTATTACTGATTATTAACTTTCTAATTAAGTCTTTTAATAATCTTAACACATTGCCAGAAAAGTTCAAAGCTGTTCTTTAAACTAAACTGTTCACTAAAAGTCTGTTAACATAAATATCTTATATCACACGAGTGTTCGATTTCTTATTATATGAATTCACGATGTTGTGAATTTTATTCCTGGCCCATTAACTTGATGCCATGTAAACACAAGTAGTATCTAATGCAAGTACGTTTTTTACGTGCGCTGAATATTTTTATAATTCAATAACCAAGCCGGCGCACCTGTTTGAAAAAGTTTAATTAACACTTTTGACTAAGACATTTAAAACTTATTTAAAATTAAAGCTATATACAATTAAAATTAAATAAATACACATTAAAATCTATTTTAGTGTGTATTTATTTAATTTTAATTGTATATAGTCAAATTTAAATAAGTTTTAAATGTCTTAGTCAAAAGTGTTAATTAAACTTTTTTAAACAGATGCGCCGGCTTGGTTATTGAATTATACAAGTAGTATCCTTAAATTGAAATTTGTCTTCGATTTAAATCAGACTCAAATATTATGCACTTGCTATGATTCTCTTTATTTATGATCTTTTCCTGTCTTGATTATATCATATATATATATATATATATCATCAAAGTAATTCAAAAGAAAATAAGAAACGCACATAACTAGGAAAAAACCAAACAAACAAACAAACAAAAATACACAGAGCTAATTTTGGTTTATGTGCTGGGAACCGGATACGGTCACGTTTATGAGTTTCAACACTCTCATCAGTCCTATCCTGCCCAGCATATGAAGCTCAGTGAAAAAGGACAATACACAAAACGGATAAACGAACAATACAATGACCCCTCATTTTAAAAAACATCAAAAAACAAATCAAATAAATTTGATACTAACTTTTTAAATGAATTAATCCTTAATCAGCTAAGCTTAATGCCAGTGTGGATTGATTGTTCTCCCATTTTATTCTTGATTTTTTTTTTATGTTTTTTAAAAGGAGGGGTCATTGTCTTGTTCGTTTATCCGTTTTTTGTATTGTTCCTTTTCACTGACCTGGATAAGCTGGGCAGGACCAGACTCATGAGAAAGTTGCAACTCGAAACTGGTTCCCAGCACAGAAACGAAAATTACCTCAGTGAATTTTTGTTTGTTCGTTTGTTTTTTCCTACTTATGTGCGTTTCTTATTTTCTTTTAAGTTAATAATACTTGCGTGTATACAGGCGAAACCCGCCAACCTATTAGATCATGGATAGACCAGCACATGTCCATAGTTCGTGCGGGGGATTTTAATTATTTATTTATTTCAATTATTTAATCATTTATATAAGAGATACTAATTACTCCATAGACTTGATCGGCCCATTATTTTCGCGAATGAATCTCGTCATCTGCTATTTTTATTTTAATGAAGCCCATACGTCTATAATGAATGCATTTCCGTTAGATCCATGTATTTGTAGGGCTTCGATGTCAAAGACATAGATTAATTGGTGATTAATCTAGTTTAATTTAGATTAATTGGTGATTGTTTGGGAAGTCTGATATCTATTGTTTCTTTGTTTTGTTTTTTTCTCCTCTCTGATTACCTCCTGGAATTGTCTGCTGCTGAGATTTGGATTTCGGCGTGCGTGTGACATCGGAAACCAGATGATTCCATGATGATACTCTACGTTCTTACGGTCCAAGGCGATGGATCGACACTTAGGTACCAGGTGGCGTTCACCAACGTCCCGATGTATCCGTTCCTGTGTTCTTCTCGTTGCTGTTTTCCTTATTGTATACACTCATTAACAAAAAAAAACGACTACCCAGAAGGAGTTGTCCGATGGAGACAAAAATTGGTGGAGAGGAAGATTATATACAGAATAGAAAATAATTAAAATTTCAGACAAATTGAATGATTTATTTCTGAGTTATAGAGTTACAAAGTAACGAGCTCAATAAGGTGTTGACCCACCTCTACCCTGAATGCAAGCTGCCACACGACGTGGCATAGAGTGATAAAGCTCCCTGATGGTTTCCTTCGGTATTTCTTGCCAAATTTGCTCCAATTGTCGGGCTAGGTCATCCACATTCCCTGGTGAATGCAGACGCCTTCCCATCATATCCCAGACATGCTCGATTGAAGAGAGATCTGGGGATCTGGCTGGCCAAGGAAGTGTTTCACAAGCTGCAAGACAGGTCATAGCAATACGCGCCGTATGTGGTCTGGCATTATCTTGCTGAAAAATAAGGCCAGGGTACTGCAAAAGGAAGGGTAGCAAAACAGGTCTCAGAATGTCGTCGACTTACCGCTGTGCTGTAAGTGTGCCGCTAATGACGATCAAAGGGGTCCGGCTATCAAGGGAAATGGCACCCCAGACCATAACTCCTGGTGGAGGGCCTGTGTGGCGTGCAATAGTGAAAGCAGGATCGGCACGCTGCCCTGGGCGTCTCCAGACACGTCTGCGACGATCGTCAGGACACAGTTGGAAGCGGTTTTCGTCGCTAAACACTATACATCCCGAGTCTGCATCATTCCAACCGGATCGAGCCAAGCACCACTGTAATCTGGCCCGACGGTGTGCAGACGTGAGTGGCAGGTAGCGTGGCGGTCGGTACGAGTATAGATGTCGCTCTCTCAGCCGTCTGTGAATGTTCATGGTGGACACTCGTGTGCGGGTCGCACGTCTGATGGTTGATAACGATGATTCAGTGCTGTGACGATTGATC
This sequence comes from Thereuonema tuberculata, assembly GCA_023159025.1. NCBI lineage: Eukaryota > Metazoa > Arthropoda > Chilopoda > Scutigeromorpha > Scutigeridae > Thereuonema > Thereuonema tuberculata. Next base: position 86,016 of record JAFIDM010082817.1, on the reverse strand, counting down.
TGACAATCACTCCATCCTCCCGGTCTGCTGTGGCCCTAGGTCGACCGCTACCTTCATGACGCTGAAATCTGCCACTGTCCACCAATTCCTGCCAGCAATTTCTAATCGCCGCATCACTTCGACCTATATGATGAGCGACTCTACGATTTGCCCACCCTGCCTCTTTCAATCCAATGATACGACCTCTTTCAAACTCTGACAGTTGCACGTAATGAGCTCGAATCCTGTGGCGAGGCATGTTTTCAGTCGTTGAAAGGTATTCTAACTCGCAATGCAACAGAAATTTTGACCATCAGATTGAGAATTGCTTCCTATATACATCTGCTGAGTGCGCAGATGTATATAATATCCGATGTGCTGTTGCTCTCGCTATTCATTCATTGGACACCAATGTTTAATCATTTGCATAGGCGGTCCCAATGTCCTTCTATACGAAATTTCATTACAATCGTACAACTCCTCCTAGAAGAGTCTTTTTTTTGTAATGAGTGTATTAGTGAAACTGTTGGAATTCCCTGAGCATGTGTCACTTATAAATGTTCGGCTACGAACGATCGAAACATGTCATATTTTATGTTTTTATGTTTTTTATTACGTGTGTGGCTGTTTGTTTTATTTCTAATTATTATACAGACGTTACATTTTAATTGAATTTAAATTTTTAAACTACATAAATATTTATCTAAGTGTCAGACAAGGAAATGATTATGAATTTACAAAATTCATTTTAAGCAATACCACATTGAAAGAATGACGTACGTGACAACTGGCATTTTTTTATTTTAAAATAATTAATTTAATACGGACAAAACATTTCCCAGAAGCATTTTAATTCATCATGAAAACAGTTGACAACTGAAGTCTGTCTTTAAATCTTCTAATTACACTATTCCCCGAACACACCACTGTCGTTCATAACATGGGTCTTGTCATGATGAATAATTTCGACAAAATTATAACCATTATTTTGCAAACCCTGAAAGGCTTACCCAGAGAAATGGCCCAGTGTTGGATTGAGAGGATAAAAGCGGTGGTTTTTTGGAATACCAGAGATCTTTCTCCTCGTACCGATTGAAAAAGTAAAACTGAATTACATTTTCAATAGAAGTAAATAAATATCGAACAAAGAATTTCCTAAAAACAAACAAATGCACGGACTCACGGAATACAGTATGGTTAATGGTTAACGTGAAGTGTTTGTTCAGTGTGAGTTTTGAGCGACAATCAATTACTTAGAGAAAAATTTCAGGCATTGATTGAAACACAATTGTCTTAATTCAAATCTTTCTTCAAACCTGCGATATATCCTTACCTTTCTGAAACTTACTGAAATTAATGCAACATCTTCAGATATAGGAATTCCAAGATTGGGATTGATAGTTCGAATGTCGTCATTTTTTTCATGAAGAAATACCTGTTTTACAGGATAGAATTTAATTTGGTTTTACAGATTCTAAAATAGCTGAACATTCATATATTTATTACAACTTTAATAATAAAAATATAAAACATCGTATTTTTGATTAATATTGTGATAAATAACACTAGGCAACAAAATTAAAATTTTTCTCTGTATCTTTGATGAAAATAGTTGATCTTTATGCTCTCGAGTGTGCTAAACATGAAAATGGCCATTAAAATGCATGTTTAGCATTAAAAGCATCATGCATGTATTTACATGTTTATGTTTCCCCTCGGAGAAATGTCTCTGAAGGGGCAGTCGTTTTGTCTGCCATTTATATTCTGTTGCTGGTGATTCTCTGATGAGTGTCCTGCAGTAATCTGCCAACAATTCTGGATTCTACAAGTGTTTTCTTAATAACATTATCTTTTCCAGGTTCCCATGATAGACGCATAGGCCATTCCTTCTGTTTGTAGTGGCATGCCCTGGCACGGCTGTCCCACAAACACAAAACGTAACAGAATTTGGTGTAACCCTGTTGCAAGCCTTGTAATATGGTAATGACTTTCAGATCATCGGAAATGTGCCACTTAAACTTCTCATAGTTTACTAATGTCATAGATTTTCTTCATTTAGGCTGCGTAACCAATTGGTACAGATAGAAACAAATTATTATTGTGTAGAAGAACGACCTTTAGACTTTGATGAATATGTGAACAGTCTCCATCCATCACTTTTATAGTCAATTTTCAGAGCTGTCATGAGACCCTCAATATCACTGCAAAATACCAAGTTATCTTGTTTGGTGAAAAACATAGGAATGGAGTGGGGCGGTCGCTGAACATACTGACATTTACTGATTGGCAAGACAATTCCACTGCTGCAATCTAGATGCCAACAGTTCTGCTTTTTCCTTTAGGCAATTCCAAATCTCTTACTAGATCATTCAACTCAATCTTTTTTTACTTTGTGTTGCTGTGTAGGCTCCTGATTACACTGGAAATCAGGATCTTTCGATGTAATCGGTTTAGAAGGTGATGGAGTAGCATTAGAGTCACAGCTGTCCTCGTCACTAACTGTATAAGAATCAGGTGAGATGGTACAAGTACTCCATCTCCATGTAGCATTGGACGCATAGCTGATCTTATGTAAGGATACGTCAATGCTGACTTTTTCTTCTTTGAAATACCATGTTTTAATGGAATTGTCATAAAAATAACAATAATTTACGTGGTTTAAGGGTTTTCTCCAGATCATCGGAATAGCAATGCCCATTGACGATTTTTTACGATTCAACCACGAACGAAGACCTGTGGCAGAAGATATACAACATATACGAGGGTCTCTCCCCTCCCCCTTCTCTGTTGCTGGGCACTGCGGATAAAGATAAGCTTCCAACAATGCATGATATGAAGTAAGAGGGTTAGAAACGCTATGCTGCTTAACGTATGTGGGATTTCCACGGCAATTTCAGGACAGGCAAAATGAATTCTTAACACTAAGTGATTCTGAACCCCTTCCCAAATATCTATGAAACTACAGCTAATCTGAGATTTTAATGGTCCATTTCATGATAAGCATGTTCGATTTAGTAAAGATCAAATGGTTTTGTTCAAGATATATTTTCGCTGTTGCCTAGTGTAATCTGAAATGATTACAAATGTTAAGTCTAAGATACAGAGTGTTTCAGGGGGAATTCCCACTTTTTAAACAGACCAAACATTCAACTTAGTAAATGAACAGATAAATAATAACAAAATAAGTAATGGAAAAATGACTTACCATCATATCAACAGATGAAAATGTTCCCCTCTCTTTTTCAGGACACAGTTACGCACGCTTCACCATATTATTGGACACACTCCTCAAGCATCCCGTGTCGATATTGTTTATTGGACCAGTTTTCTTTCAAAGGACTATGATCACTGATATGTACAAGGACATTTACAAGACCTTCGTAGAGGAACTAGATGACATCGAACTTACGCAGGAGCATTTCCTGCAGCATGTCACATCTCCAATGAGTCCATGCGCTCATCAACAGGCTCCTCTTGGACCCTGTTAGCTCAAGAAACCTTCGGGAAAACTTCACGACTGAAATAAAAACATCGACACAGATGTATTGAGGCTTACTTCAGAAAAATAAAGCTTGCACAAACGTGTCCCGAAAAAGCGGGAGGGACACTTTCAACACAGGACGATAGTAAGTCATTCTTTCATTATTAAAATCTCATTTATATCTAGTTATGTTACTTTTAGTTCTTAAGTCGAACGATTGATCTAATTAAAAAGTGTCACTTTCGCAGAAACCCCTTATATCTTAGATAAAAATAACCTAAAATAATTACCGTATTGTCCGGCGTATAAGACGACTGGGCGTATAAGACAACCCCCAATTTTTCCAATTAAAATATAGAGTTTGGGATAAACTTGCCATATAAGACTACCTCTCTTCCAACGCACTCCAAATAAAAATTAAAAAAACATCAGATTAGATTTCAATCTGGTAATTTTAATTCAAATGCTTAAGACACGCAGATACTTATCAGGAATTATATTTTATAAACATAATGCTGTTTGTCATCAAACATGAAAACATAAAACAGTGCAAGTGGATTAAACTTTTCCTTTAAAAGCCTTCAAAATCCTCCTGTTCGTCATCTGATATCATAAGTATATCAATGATATATTGAGGTACAATTGTAAGGCAGTCATCGTATGGATCAAATTCCGTATAAGATGGTGCGGTCTCAGCTTCGGCTTCCTCTTCATCTTGCCATAAGTAGTCGTCCTCTATACCACCTAATGAATTTCATACGCCACACTTCTTGAAACACCTGATTACTGTTTCTGCATTAATATCATTCCAGGCTTTTATGACAAACTTGCACAAAACATCCAACTGTGGATCACGCATGTTTCCTCCTTTTGTAAATGACTTTTCGCCGTTAACCATCCATTCATTCCACTGTTTTCGAATGCGATCTTTAAATGGCTTGTTTAGGCACACATCCAGTGGCTGTACCAACGATGTCAATCCTGCATTTATAATTGCCGCATCTGCCGTTTAGTCTTGGAAGCCTTTGCTTGGTGCTGGGAGTTAAATGAGTCCTGAACATATCCCACACCAGTAGACTACGTTTTTGAATAAGTCCACCTGGTCGCCTGCTGCGTACATTATCAAGCCATAGCTTTATACCTTCTTCATCCATCCAGCCTTTTTCATTCCCATGTGCAAAACAACCAACAAGGAACTTTAGTTTCGGCATTGTTTTTCTTTTAAAAATAATCATTGGTCTCAGTTTGGCGCCATGTCGGTACCATGTCTGCTACAGTTTGGCGCCATGTCGGTACCATGTCTGCTACAGTTTGGCGCCATCAGCTGTACATCCTAGTACCACTGTAAAACTGGACTTCTCATGTTTTAATTGAAATTAAAATTGTTTTTTCAACTTTTTTTGGACAGTTTTATTTCCAACCATATCAAAATTCATAGGACTTTCGAATACTATTTATCACACCAGGATACAGTGGCCTTAAATCTGTTGATGTGATCTGGGTTACAATTGGCCCACTGAAGTGCAAACAAACGTATTTTATTCCGTGTTACTACATAACCGTTTTGGCGATGCTCATTCACCATGTCTGCTACATGTTTTTCGAGTTCTCGCCAATGTGGGGTCCCTCTTCTTAACGCACACTTACCCCTTGGCATACTCTAATGCTTTTTCATTTGCTTTCCAATCCCGCACCATCTTTTCTGTTACTCGATATTGTCTTGCAGCAGTGCAGCTATTATGTTCCATGGCAAAGTTTACAACTTTAAGTTTGAAACTGGCTTCGTATTTCTTTCTTCTTGGTGGTGGAGCCACGATGGTGTTTTCGCTGTAGGAGATTTGCATACTATACTGTATATAATGGTGCTGTACTGTATATAGTTCCCAGTATGCAACAACTAGACAATCATGGCAAGCGACGTACCTTACCGGCGATTGGCTGGTTGTTGTATGCAACGCGTGCTTGGATTTGTCAGTTCTTACTGTCTCCAAGTAACTGTAGCTTTGTTTATTCTGGTGCATTATTTTATTGCTACATTTTTTTACAATTTCACTAAAATCATAGTATTTCTTAACAATAGCCTTATTTATTCTGTCCCCGCTCTATCTCTTTTTTCCATAATCCCGGGCGACCCGGACGCCTGCAGCTTGCTCCGCCCTTCACTTATACCTTCCCGATGAGACGCCCCCTCACCTCGTCATCGGGACCGCATTAAGTCGCTTTCCACGAATCCTGGTGAGTGGATTTTCTTCTACCGTACTTGTACTGCGCCATCTACTGCTTTCATACGGTTGCCGCATACGGCGGGGGTGTGGCCGCGGCCGTTTTTGAGCTCACCCCACCATATGCGGCGACCGCAGATTCTCCAGTCCGGCTCGGAAGTTTCAGCAGCCGGCGTATAAGACGACCCCCGAATTTTGAGAAGATTTCCCTAGTTTAAAAAGTCGTCTTATACGCTGGACAATACGGTAAGCATATTATTATAATGTTTTTATATACTGTATAACTTATATTTATCTATCTACAGGGAGCCAATATTTATATGTATATAATGTATATATTGAAATCTATGGCCAATCGTATATATATATATTTGAGCCCAATCCACTTATCTCAATCCCAGTCCCTCACGGTCATTTAAAAACCGAACACCTCGCGGAAAAGCACATCAAGAGTCAGCTACAAATAGTCGCCACACCTGTTCAGACACATATTTTATTAACTTCGTAAGCGTATTGCCATAGCGTAGGGCGTTCACAGTTGCCCCTTTCCCCTGTAGATTGATAAGGAATGGACCATGTTGATTCAAGAACAATGTCATCATTACCTTAATCAAACTGTTCTGTATGGCCTTGGACTTCTTTGGTGGCGGGAAAGTGATATATTTAAACTATCTGCCTCTTTGTTTCGGGCTGATAATGATGCAGCCACGTCTCATCACTTCTCACAATGTCTGACAAAAACAAGTCACCCTGTAACTGATATGGCTGGATGTACTGCAGAGCGATAGCCCTTCTGACCTTCGTTAAGGTTATGAGCACAGAGTTTTTGTTACTGGAGCCCGTTGGTGATGATTTGACATGTGCTACCGTGACTCAGACCCACCAGTGCTGCGATGTCATCCACAGTGAGACGACAGTTATCTCTAATCAACTCACCCACACGTGCCACAACATTGTCAGTCACGTTTGTGGTTGTTCTGGCCGGTCGTTGTCACGGAGGGACGTGTGGTCCTCTAGGAACAGTTTTCCCGAAAGTGCAGTTATGTGAGGCTGATGCAATAATCACTGTCACTGCTTTCATCCGTGTATGCATCTGCCTGCTTCCCACACCTTCCGTTGTTAAAAAACGCACAATTCCGCGCTGCTTCTCTTTGCTCCCTTCCATTTTGACAACAGGACGGTGACTATACTGTCACCAGTTGTGTTCGGCTCTTGCACTGTGCGTCACGTGACGTGTGAGAACACGCACGAAATTCGACGAGGTTCTGCGATGTATTCGCTGACTTTCCATGGAATAAAACTCATAAGGATCACCGACACATTCTTCTTCTTTATAGGATTTTCCCCATTTCTGAGGTTTTCCTCAACCAAAAGTCGTCCTCATAATGTCTCGCCATTTGTTTCTGTCCTCTGCATCCGCTGCTGCCAGTCCATATCTTTCCAAGTTTTCCCTCAAGTTATCTTTCCAACGCTTTTTCGGTCTTCCCCTTCTGTTTCTACCTTCTGGTTGCCAGTCCATCAGTGCCCTAGGTAATCTGTTGTCTCCCATTCTTGTCACGTTTCCGAAACATTTTAGTCTTCTCTCATCTATCTTTTTTATAATGTCTGTTATGAAATTTAACTGATTTCTTATCTCGATATTCGTTTCTCTCTCCAATCTCGATGTTCTGGCCGATCTTCTCCAGTAATCCATTTCAGTTGCTAACAGTTTTTTCTCGTTTACCTTGCTCACTGTCCACGTTTCTGCCCCATAAAGTAAAATGCTTTCAATAACTGTATTAAAGATTAATTTTTTGGTGCTATTTATTATATCTCTGCTCCACAGTACAGAATTTATTGCTGATATTGCTCTTCTTGTAGTTGCTATTCTTCTACCAATTTCCATTTCTGTTCCTTCCTGTTCTTGCAGTTCTGATCCCAAATATTTGAAATGAGATATATTTTTTATTACTTGCCTTCGTTTATCAGATCTTTTTTAAAGCCTGATGTTAAGTATTCTGTTTTTCCAAAATTGATGGAAAAACCGACACATTTCTACAATCACAAACGTTCGGTTTTTGAAAGATTGACATTTATATATTATGTTTTATAAAGTAAACATAAACTAAAATTTATTTAGTAATTAAAAAAATAGAAAATATTTTTTGCTATTAAAACTTCAATTAAACTGTTCAAAAATCAAACAAGAGACAAATAATAAACAGACTTAAGGTTAATTTTTTTTAAATTGATCAAAAACCATATGTAAACTAATTTCGACTTCTGTTTCGGAAGCCTTCCTCGGAAAGGAAGTCGAAAAGTATTTAACCAAATTTTTAGATTCAATATAAAATTTTTTAACTTAAGTGTAATAAAATTAATTAATTAGGTGTGTTAATTGTCTCTTATCTAATATTTTTTTATACTTAAGAAAATATTCAAATGTTATTGTCAACTTTTTTGTAAATAAAATTAATTTAAATGAAATTTTGCTTTTATTACTTTTTACTAACAGAAAACAAAATCAAACTCTGAATTATTACGTACAATGATGTTTTCGAATTATGGCAAACTACGTCACGAGTATAAAAATGACAAAAATTGTGTTTAGCATGAAAGGATTTTAATGAGTCTTTGTTTTGCATGATTAGAAACCAATTCTTTAGATGTTTTTTCGAGAAAAGCGGAAAGTAAGAAGTTGTTAAGAAGAATATTACAGCAAATATGCCATTGTTAAAAAAAATATAAGAAATGTTTTACCTGGGCTGTAAATTTTGAAGTTGTTATGAATAATTTATAGAAATCATAATATGCTGCTGTTGAAATTCCACCATATGTTATTGCTGGTTCTGAAATTTATATACATTATACAAATAATTCAATGAAATACAGTAGTAATAACAGCATTGTAATTTATTAGATGATATATGATTTGGTTTTTATAAGAATTAGACAGGATGATTTCTTTTGTGATTTCTTTTCATGATTAATGTTTAAAAATGGATATTACATTGACGTTAATGATACGGCTAAGGATATAGTCCTGATTAAAGGTTTATTAACTTAATTAAGGATTTTCATCTTTTGAGGATGAAATTAAAATTCAACTTTCGGAATTACTAACACTTTTCAGAAGTTATGGAAAGTCAAGGAAAATCTCTGGTATCCAAAAATTACAAAACACGTAAATATGCAAACAATTAGGTTATGTATAAAAGAAATAAACAATTAATTTATGCTCGACATCAAATCGAGTATATATAAAAAAATTCAACTTCTTTAGGCTTATAAGCAAGTGAGATTACTTAAACAGTAAATTAAATAAGAGTAACTTTAATTCAACTTTTGGGCGAGTAGTTGAGATCAATCAACAAATAACTGAACAAAACTGACTTTACAACTACAACTGAAAAAAAAAGCAAATGCTTAACAATGCCACATAAATATCTGAAATGAATTGTTCTACATCACTAAAAGCTTTCTTCATAAAAAAAAAATCATAATCACAAAATAAAATTTTACTTACCAACGTTAACAGTCAAGCACAATCCATTTATTGTGTTTTGCTCTAAGATTGATGCCTTAGAATTCTCTGAATACTGGAAATTACAATATAAACTTTTGTAAAGAAAGACTTATAAATTTCACTTCAAACTTATTTTTGTATTTTATTTTAACTATTCTAATTTTCAGGTTTTATTTTTTTATGTAAACTCTTTGATAAAAAAATATTTATTTGTGAATTCAAATCTGCCCCTTACAAATCTATACCAGCCTCACATTTCATTCTTATATGTGATTCAATGCCTTACGATATATGCGCTTTGCAAATTTCAATAACTGGTGCCTCTCGCAGCGCCATATTTCTCCCTAACATTCATGTTTTATATTTTTTATTGCAGAAATCTGTTCCCCATGATCTGGAACGTATACAGTCCAAGTCTGACGTTGTTTCTACCACTGGTTCTCTCTCCAGACTGCTCAGCTTACTTTCATTGAAATATTTTAATTTGAATCATCTTATTATAATACAGTAGAACCTCATTATAACGGACCCTATTATAACGGACGTCGCTTATAACGGACAGTTTTAAAAATCTCGATCATAGAAGAGGCAGCCATCCTTCCTTTACGAGAGTGGTCAGCAGTCGAGGAACAGGATAATTTCTGCAGATCGAGTGAGACTTAATATACAGTTTGAATACAGGACAACAGATCCTTCTGACCATCCTACAACTTCTCTGCGATTGGTTAACAAATTATGTAGCCATAAATTTTCTAAGTAGATTTTTTTAAAACTAAAAGTTATGCAGCTGTTTTCACATTTAATAAATGGTCTCATTAACTGTTTTATTTTTTTTCGTGCATTATTGCATCACTAAACTAGAATTTTTGGGACATTACTATCCAATTACATTTTTTCTTGACTGGCTTATGAGAAACTTGCATCCATCAATTTCTCAGAAGACTTGATGATCTCAAGAAATACGGAACTGTTTTATTTTTTTTTTATCTCACAGAAGATTTTGGGAAAATCGATAGAACAAAGTGAAACTTATCTATTTATGAATGGATTCTACAAAATCAAATATCTCAAGATAAAGAAAGCATTAAGGAGAATAATAAATATATTAGTCAATGATATTATCCTTCTATTTAGGAAAAATCCTAAACGAAAATTAGGTTTTCACATTATTTAATACTAGATATTGATATTTTTTTTGCATTGAAATAAATTTTCCTTCAATTACTAAAACAATTCGTTACTTTATGAGTATTAAAATATTGTCATTGTAATGGAAAAACAAAGAAGATATAATATCTCTCTAAATTAACAATAACAACAAAAACAATACATAGATATTTTTATCGAGTAGAATCTCTTTTATTTTCGAATAAGAGTAAGGCTAAATAAAACTCATAGATATAAGAAAAGTCAAATTTTTCTTTTGAAATCTTAAAAGAACATGAAAATTATGATATCTTAGCGACATTTCTAATAAAATATGAAAAAGAAAAGAAACCCTTTTAAAAAGAGAAAACAAGAAATCATTTTAAATTTTAGCTCTCCGGCCTTCAATAAAAAGAAATTAAAGAGAGTTCTTTTTCTCTCGAATTAATCAGGAAGTCATTTTTTTCAGATCTATCTTTTCTCTTCCAAGAAATTTTTTTCTCAAAAAAAATAAAGCATCATCCGTTTAACCAAGCAGGAAGTCATATTAAAACTAAATTGAATGATGGGAACAGAATTCGAAAACATCCTTTTCTTAATAAGGTATCCATTTAACGGAAATTAAGAGCTCTAACTCTCTCTTCACAAAAGAGTTTTCAGGAAAAAAATAAGGCCTACATCTGTCCAGCATCCAGGAAGAATAATTAAAAATTTGATCTGTACCCCGCCATCTGTTGTTATTGCTTTTAAACAAGTCAGTTACAAAAGAAGCCACGCATATTATTTTTCATTTTTTCTGTCAGACAATGTAATAATTTCATTTCATTTTAAACTAGTCAGTTACAGAACATCTCCACCATTGTGTTGGTAAGCGATAAATTCATCTTCTAAACCTAGTCTCTGTCACTCATTACAGAAAAATGTTTGAAGTTTTTATTTGTACTATAAATTTAGAAGAGATTAGCATTCATTTCATTACTATTTCACAAAATGATGAAGTGTTAATCTTTGAAAGACTCGAAATTCAAAATAATATTCTTGTGCCTTTTCATAAAGGTTTTATAAATATTTACTATACGAATCTTAACGAACTTATAACGTTCAACTTATCAAATTTCGAAATTATTAATTTTCGGATTTATAGTGAAGAAAATATAATTAAACTTCATTATACTAAAATTGATATAATTTTCGGACCAATTCAATCAAACACAATTTCTTCAAATAACGTAGAAATAGGCGACAATTTAGGAAATGAATTTAATGTAGAACATGAAATCCAGAATTCAGCAGTCAGTTCGACAACAAATTAAGGTGAGCTTTTTTTTATTACATATATTTTATTTCTCTAAATTTCATTATCAAACGATTATAATTATTCACCAAATCTGTCATTCGATCTTAAACAAATACTCGAGTACCATTTGGTGCGAAAATTCATTCTCAAAGATAATGTATACCCTTGTTTTTTTTAGTACAAAAATTGATTTTCAAATATTTTATTTCTCTAAATTTCATTATCAAATAATTATAATTTTTCACGAAACCTATTATTCGATGTTGCGAACAAAACATTGTACTCCACTACCATTTGATACGAAAATTCAGTCTCAAAGACAGTGTATATCTTTGTTTTTTAGTACAAAAATTGATTCTCAAAGATAAATGCGTACTGAAAAATGTTATTCTCGGGGACAAAACTCTTTCGATGCCGTTCTCAAGGACAAACGTGCGCCTCAAGGACAAAAGTGTGCCAAACCCTTGTTCTGACTGGATTTTATAGTGTATATATATTACTACTTACATTGATTAATGCCATGCATGTTTTTATTTTTATAATATTAATTATTAACATGATTTATAAACATTCTTTTAAGATTTTTTTGATTATTTTCTCTGATGGTTCATTCATGGGAACATGGTGGTCCATTCATGGACCCTGTCACCTTCATGAAACCAATAGGTAAATTTTACATGAATTAATTTTTAAAGAAAGATAAAAATTGTATAGTATCAATAACCTTACGTTATCATACCTTACCATTAAAATTACGTTTTAAGCCTGGGGAGGGCGCCACCGTCGTGAATGGAGACAGACGTGTTGAAACCGAGCTCCTGGAGTCAAGCCTAAATAAGTAGTGACTATAAAGTAAATAAGCGAATTCCTACGAATGTAAGAGACTTTAGATAATAGCAAAAAAGTGAACAATTCAAAAGAAAACAACAAAGAACTGTAATAAATTAAAAATCCAATAGTGCTATCTCACCCCAGAGTGAAGAGACATGAGGGGTAAGAGAAAAAATAGGAAGCAAAAACCGAAAGTACTACTAGAACGGAACAGTTGCAGAGATAAAAGGTATTAATAACAGAAAGCAAAGAAAAGATGAAAGAATATATTATATCCAGAAGGAGAAGAAGAGGAACTCTAGGTGAATGGGAGGCAGAAAAAGCAAGAGAGATTACTGAAATGGACAAATCCGAATTAACATGGAAAGATCCATTTTAAAAAGGAGGGACAGAAGGAAGATCACTGCAAGCCAAAAGAAACAAAGAGGATTTAGAGACTAAAATAACAGGAAAAGAAAATCAAAATTTGATTAGGGAAGACACAATAGAATTAATAATGAGAGAGATTCTAACAAAAGTGAATGGAATTGAAAGTGACATTAAAAGTTTCAAAGAAGAAAATAAAATATTTAAGACACAAATAGAGGAAATGATAAGGAAAATAGAAAGTTGCGAAGAAGAGAAAGAAAAAATAAAGAAAGAAATAAAGGAAATAAAAGTAAATTACGAGAAACAAATTATGGAGCTCAAAGAGAAAATACGAAAACATGAAGATAGGAATAGAAGAGACAACTTCATTTTAGAGGAGATGGAAGAAGAACAAGGAGAAAATTGGAATAGAACAGAAGAATTGACAAAAGAGTTCATAAGAAAGAAATTAAAGATAGACTTAAAAATTACTAGAGCTCACCGCATAGGAAAAAAACAAAGCATGCAATAGAAGAGGTAGTGATAAAATGTGAGTCAGAAAAACAAAAGGAAAATAATGGGAAATAAGAAAGACCTAAAAGGAACCGCATACAAGATTAAGGAAGATTTTTCAGAAGAAACATGAGAAATAAGAAAAAAGCTAAATGATATGGCATTCGAAGAAAGAAAATAGGGGAACCTAGCAGTAGTGAAGTATGATAAGCTGATAGTAAATGAAAATATGTGGAAACAAAAGGTAGAATAAACTTGTGCGAAATATATAAGTTGAAACAGGAGGAGATAAGGATAATTTCAAGATTTAGTGCAGGAGAAGATATAAATGTGGAAAAAAATAATCAATATATATAGAGGATCAAAAACACTAAATGGTGAAAAAGGGAACTATAATAAGCATTTCTGAAGACACAAATGACATTGTTAGTCGAGGAGGAAAGAATACAAAATACTGATCCAATTGAGATAAAGAAAAAGAACCAAATGGAATTTGTGAAAAAAGGAGCAGAAATAGTAAAAGTAAATAATCAAAAGAAGGAAAAGAAAAAAGAAGAAATAAAAAGTAAGAGGAAAAAAAATAAAAACAATAGCATGTTAGAAATAATTGCATGGAATGTAAATGGGTTAAATGATAGAAAAAATATAGAAACTTTGGAAATTATAAAAGAATATGAAATTATTATTTTAATAGAAACTTGGTGTATTAACGATAAATTTGTGCACAAGTAAGATAGGAAAGATAGTTACAATTGGTATCATAAATTTGCAGTGAAAGAAAAAAAAGGGAGACATATAGGAGGGATTAGTATAGGCTGGAAAAAGAAAAAAGAAATTGAGGATATAAATTTTACCTGTATAAAGGATGGAATTATAATGGGTTTAAGTGATAAAAAAGAAAAGTATCAAATAGTAGCAATATATAACAAAAATATAGAAAGGCTGCTAAACAGAATAGGAAATAAAATTTTCCAATCACAAGCAAATATTGATAAGGTTAATTTAATTGGAGATTTTAATAGTAGAACAGGGAAACTAAATAGTGTATGTAATAACGATAATGAAACAGAAATGTATGAAAGAAACTCAAAAGATAAGATGGTGAACAAATATTGAGAAATATTGATAAATTGGGCTAGAGAATATAATTTAGAAATTTTAAATGGAAATAAGGAAAATGATGTAGAGGGAAATTGGACATTCATAGGAGGCCAAGGATGCTCAGTAATAGATCTATTATTTATCAACGAGAAACTGTTAGAAAAATATTTTATTTTTGAAATACTAGAAACTGAGATCTCAGATCATATGCCGATAACAATAAAAAATACAAAATTACAAACTGAAGAAAGAAAAGAAATTAATAAAATAAATAAAGTAGATGTATATTTTAATAAAGAAAATGAGAAGTTATACAAATCTGTAATAATGAATCATATGAAAAAGTTAGTGCAAAACGAAGATGTAAACGAGATATATAAGAATTTCAAAGACACATTAGAAAATGGAATAACTAAAATTAAAGAAAAGGAAAATAAAACAAGAAAAAGAAATAGAAATATAAGTTGGTTTGACAACGAATGTAAGGAAAAAAAACCAAAGTAAAAAGTAGTCTTAGGAACTTTAGAAAATATAATGAAGAGAGATTAAGATTAGAATATATAGAAGATAAAAGAATATATAGAAATACCTGTAAAGAAAAAAAATTAAGGTACAATGAAGAACTAACAAATAAATTTATTGGAATTAAGACAGGAAATGAATTTTGAGATTTAATTAAAAAGTTCAGAAATAGGACATTATTTACAAATTATTTAGATTATATAGAAAAGGAGGAAATGGAAGCATTTTCTTAAGTTACTAGAGGGTTCCTGGACAAAAAAAAATAAAGTGGTAGGAGAAGAGTAAGAACTGTATGAAAAGGAAGAAATGTTTACCAGAGAAATAGGGAATAATCCGCTCGATGAGCAAATAGAAAAAAGAGAATTAAATTTAGAGGTGAAAAAATTAAAAAAAGATAAATCACCAGGCCCAGATGGAATTAGAAATGAATGGATAAATAATGAACATAATAAATTAATAGAATGGTTGCTAAATTGGTATAATAAGATTTGGAAAATAGAAAAAATTCCAGATAACTGGCTTAATGGAAAAATAATACCTTTGTATAAAAAAGAAAGTAAAGTGAACCAAAAAACTATAGAGGTATCACGCTTCTAAATACATCCTTTAAAATCTTTACAGAAATTTTAAAAAATAGATCGGAGAAATGGTTGGAATATAATAACATAATCGTAGAAAATCAGGCAGGTTTTAGAAAAAATTACTCAACTCAGGATAACATATTTATTTTAAATGCACTTATAGACTTAAAATTAATGGTTAAAAGGAAAAAACTTTATGCAATGTTTATTGACTTTAAAACCGCATTTGACAATGTAGATTGAAATATATTAATGAAAGTATTAATCAAAATAGGGATAAAACGAAAAATGTTAAGTATGATAAAAAATAGTTATGAAGATACTAGAATGAATGTGGGAAATTACATAGGAGGGAGGGATATATTCATTACAAAAGGAGTAAGACAAAGATGCAGTATGAGTCCCATTCTATTTTCTGTGCTGATAAATAATTTAGAATTAAAGTTAAGAGAGAAAGGTTGGGAATGCATCAAGTTAAAAAAGGAAAGAGTATTTAGCCTAATGTATGAAGATGATTTCATAATATTAGCGGAAACACAAGCAGAACTTAGTCGAATGACAAAAGTTTTACAAGAATTTGTAAATGAATACTGTCTAAACATTAACCTGAAGAAATCGAAAATTATTATTTTCAGAAATGATGGAAAGAAAGCTAAATTAGAAAAATGGGGGTGGAATAATGAAGAGATTGAAGTAACAAATAAATATCAATATTTAGGAAAATGGTACCCCTCACAAAATAGCAATAATGTAAATATAAAACATAGAAAGGAAAAGGGAATAGCACAAACATGGGAATTAATAAAATTAATTAAAAGAGCGAAAATAAATGACTGGAAAAAAATAAAATACATGTTTAACAGTATGGTTAAAAGTGTTATTTGTTATGGTATGGAAATAGAAGGATGAAAAATTAAAAAGAAATTAGAAAATATACAATATTTATTTATTAAGTTATATTTATGTGGAAAAAGCTACTCCAAATTATATTATGGAAAATGAATTAGGATTGTATCCATTAAGAATTGATTGTATTAAAAGGAGTGTAGACTATGTAATCAAAATTGTAGAAATAAATGAAGAACGATTACCAAAGTTAACATTAGAGAACATGGTAGAAAATGCAAAGAAGGAGAATAAATGTAAATATATAAAAGAGATTGAAAAAACATTTAATGAAGTAGGATTAGCGATAGAGTGGGAAAAGGTAATGGATTGTAATTATTGGATGTAATGTAAAACAATAATTATTAACAAATTGATAGAAATGAATATGCAATGTAATTATAACAAAATACAGAAATCGAAATTCAATAATTACTATTGTAAATTAGATGTTCAAATAGAAGGGGCCAGCTATTTATGTAAAAACATGATCCACTCCTACTGGAGAGAAATATACCTTAAAATTAGATGTGGTAGTATTTGTAAGGCAAGTAAATATTGGTTAACTAAAGAAGAAAGGAATTATAGATTAGGATGCAATAACTTAGAGGAATTGAACCATATAATTTTTGAATGTGAAAAAATCAAAGAAGAAAGAAAGGTGTTAGACACAGAAAAGATTACCAATAGGGGTGGATGGTGGATTTCACAGTTGTATCAAAACAGAATTAATAATGAAATATGTAAATATATTAAAGTATTTTTAGGTAAAATAGAAAAAAGGAATAAATAAGAGGTGTAAATAAATTTATATATTAATAATGTTATTTGTTATTTAAGATGTTACGATTATAATGTAATAAGGATATTATTATTGTTAATAGTAGTTTGAGTAGATTTAAGTTAAAACAAAACTGAAAATGTATTACCAATGTTGTAAAAAGAAAAAAAAAGATGGAAGAATCTCCTTGTAAAGGGTTAACACCCACATCAAGTAAAATAAATATTATTATTATTATTTAATATGTTTTAAGCTATATATGGAATTTTAAAATATTATTTGTGTCAGATATAACCAGAAGTCGTTAGGTGGTGCATTGGTGGCAACCCTCCCCTAACCTTACTTTTTTCTTCATTTTAATCATATTTTCTTTATAATTCTTAGGAACACTTATTAAAGCAAGGAGTATCCGTAGTAAAAACATTTGGTTTATGAAGGGGTAATTTTTGCAAGATATTATTTAAAAATTTACCCACTCCTTGAAATGGAGATCCAATTGAATTTATCACAGGTAGAATAGGATATCCAGTTTTTTGGGTTTTGACTCTAGGTTCGAATGAGGGAGTCTTTGTCATATTTTTGCAAATTTCTTTGTACTGAAAAAAATTAAAATTTATTACATTATTAAGTATCTGAACTTCAATTTTAGCTTTTTTTTAAAACAACTAAAAGTAGGATCACTATCTATTTCCAAGATATCATCTGTTTTTAATATATTTAACGATTTCCTTAAGTATTCTTCCGAATCCATGATGACAATTTTATTTTCTTTATCTGACTTACTTACAAGTCTTTCATCATCTATTAATATTTTTATTAATATTACGTACGTCTCTAACTGAATTATTAGGCATAGACAGATCTTTACTTTGGTATATATTATTAAAACTTGGTATAATATTTCTCTCTTATTATCCAATAAAGAAATTTTCTTCTCAACTTCTGAAATAATTGTTGTGACGTGAAAACCTTTATTAATACTTAAATCCAGACCCTTCTTCAGAGAAATAATTTCAGTAACTTTCAATTTCTTCTTCCTAAGATTGACAATGTAATCTGAGTCTTTCCGAAAGTTATTAAATTGAAATTTATCATTTTCTTCCAACTTCTTACGAAATTTATAATTCTTCTTTGCTATTAAACTTCTTCTGTCTTTATTATACTTCAACCAATCCATCTTCATAACGTCCTCATAGCTGATATTTGTACAGAAAATAATCTCAGAATATTTAGTATAGAGGTAAAGGTTTGTTTAATAAAAAATAAATTAGGAATCTCTGTCTCTTTCCTCAGCTCGATGAACCTCCAAGGCTCTTGGCTGCAAACACAGTCTTCCTCCATTCCAATCTGTCTCCTACTCTTTCACTCCAGTCCGTCACTCCCATATCTTGTAGGTCATTGATAACGTTATCTATCAATCGCTGTCTTGGCCGTCCTTTCAGTCTCTTTCCTGGTGGGATGTAGTTGTAAGCTTTCTTTTCTCTTCTTTCCTCTTCCATCCTTTTAACATGCCCGAACCATCTCTGTCTTGAGGCTTTCATTTCATTGACAATCAAAGGTGATCTATAGAGCTCATATAGCTCCTTATTGTGTCTTTTTCTCCATACATCAGTTTCTCTATCTTTACTAGAGGTAAATATTTTTTTGAGAATTTATTTTCAAAGTATTGTAGTAATTTTTCATCGGAAGCTGTAGCATTCGAGGTCTCAGCCCCATAGAGGCCAATGGGTCTAATGCAAGTTCTATATAAGTCTGTTTTTATTCTTGTAGGTAGTGCCTTAGATCCTAATAGATGTTGTAAGCAGTGAAAGGATTTTTTTACCGAATTTATTCTTGCTTGTATTTCTCTGTTTGTTCTATTATCGTAACTGATAAGTGATGCATTTTTTGAAATGCATATTGTTAACTTTGAAACCTATATCATTTGTACTTGATTTTTGAGACCATCAGATATTCTGTTTTGGTTCGATTCAGCTGAAGCACAATCCTTTCTGAGGAGTGTTTAAGATTTTGAAATGTACAACGGATATCTTCTGGATTGTCGCTTACTAGATCGATATCATCGGCATATTCCAGGATAATTGTTCCATTTGAATGCTTGGTTGCTTCTATGATACATTTTCCAGGGCCAGATTGAATAGCAAAGGAGATAAAGCATCTCCCTGTCTTAAGCCAGTATTGATGGTGAAAGGTTCGTATTTGACACCATTGGATAAGGCGTATCTTGGTAATAGAGATAAGTTTCTGGGGGATTCCAATTTCTCTATGATATTCCACAGTGTTTCACGATGGATGCTATCATAAGCATTTTTAAAGTCTATAAATAAGTTGTGTGTTGATAGATTGTATTCCCATCTTTTTTCCAATGTTTGTCTAAGAGTAAATATTTGGTCTACAGTTGACCTATTTATACGGAAGCCTGTTTCATTAACATTGTAATCTCCAATGTTATTTTCAGCATATGGCGTTAATCTGTTAAGCAGAATGGTTGATAGGATCTTGTAACAGCTTGAGAGCAAAGAGATTACCTTATAATTGCCGCATTCTTTTTTATTCCCATTTTTTGTATATTGGCATTATTAAAGAATCCCTCCATTCCTCTGGTATTTTTTCATTTACCCAAATAGATTTTATTATTTCATGAAGCTTTATTTCCATTGTATCTTCGCCATGTTTAAGTAGTTCTGCCGGTATTCCATCAATCCCTGGAGCTTTATTATTTTTTTAAATTCTAATGGCTACTTGGGTTTGACTCAGTGTTGGGGGAGGTATTTCTAGCTCACATGTGGGAATAGAAGTGGGTTCAAATGTGTTCGGAGGGATATCACAATTTAGAAGGTCACTAAAGTATTCCCTCCATCTGTTGGCTACTGCAGTGTCTGTAGCCAAAAGATTTTGTAAGAGATTTTAATTTTAAAAGTATAAAATTAAAACGAAATTAAGAATCAATACTTTAAAAGTATTTTATACTTGGAAGTAAAAATGAATAATAATTATTTATTGATTTCTGAGATGACGTCAGAACTTATGAGACCGGAAATTTAAGTGCGGGACTTATGGAAGTTTAGATTGTTTTAAAAAAAAATAATTATGGCGGTCGTCCGAAGATGTCGATGTATTAGCGACGAGCTATTGACATCAATTGCAACATAAAATTTGTAAGACAAAATATTATTTAACTGTGTTAAGAGTTAAATATAATGTTTAATGCAAAGTTAGAAATAGTTGTTGTATTAAGTTAAGCAGATTGAAAATGAATCCAAGTAAATTCATAGTCAGTCGAACAGATAGTCTTAACAAATAGAACTGATGACAGCATTGAGCAATAGAAGCGATTATTGGACTGATGTGACACATAATCGGAGCTTCCAGATGCAATGTTAAATCGGCGCAGGTGATATTTATCAGGGAATTGATAAATAACCAACGAACTCAAATGATTGTAAGTAATCTTCCAATTTGTATAACACACCAAGATGTTAGGAACCGAACGCAAACATGAGAAGAAGAATATCAAATGAAGACAATACAAGGATTCATAGAACAACTAAATAACTTTTAGTACAACAAGAAATAACATTGAATTTTGTTATTTGATTGAAGAAACAGAACTTTGTAATTTTATTTTAAACACAGCGAGTTAGAGAAAATTAAAGAAACTCGAAATGATATTTTAGTTACCAAGTGAACTATTAAGTGTAAATCATATAATATATTTACAGGAATTGAAGTATAAATATATTGAAGAAACTAAGTGATTATAATATAAAGTGAATTAATAATTTTAGGAAATTGAATTGCATATAGGAATAGAAATTAATTGTAAAGAACAGTTTCACAGTGATAAAGAGTTTTATACTAATATTGTGAAATTAATGAAAAGTCAATATCATACAAGTGTACGACTATGATCGATTCTAAGTATTGAGAATTATTACTTAGTTGATCAAGATTAAACTGTAAACTAAAGTTTTACACTTGGTCAAAGCATTAACTTAGTGAAGGGAATGTCACTAACTAAAGGCTATTAGGATTAGAAGAATTGAACATTTATTGAACTATAATTAAGCATTATGTGTTGTATAGAAGAACAGAATCTATAAATTTATTGTTTAATTTAAAACACGTTTCCTTTTCATTTCACACACCTCTCTAACCAAAGAAAAACTACTTCTAGCACACCCGTTATTATTAGTCAAATTAATTTATGAGCCCAACCACTAATGATAACAACCAAAGTAAATAATAATAAACAGATTTCCAGCTATATCATTTATTGCTGTAGTTGGTATGTATGGATTCAGTTTTACTTTTTTAACCCCCCGGCAGAATTTTCTCTGGTTTTGAAGTGAGTACTGTTTTTTCATCTCGTCA
This sequence comes from Thereuonema tuberculata, assembly GCA_023159025.1. NCBI lineage: Eukaryota > Metazoa > Arthropoda > Chilopoda > Scutigeromorpha > Scutigeridae > Thereuonema > Thereuonema tuberculata. The sequence continues at coordinate 64,450 of JAFIDM010082817.1, read as the reverse complement.
ATTAGGTCTTAATGATATTTTGTTTTATTTTTTCTCAGTATCTTTCTAGCTACAGCTGCACTCTCTTTATATTTAAGTTCCAATGTAGAGTTTGTTGGATCTTGTTAACAATTTATTTTATCTTCTTTCTTATTTTCAACAGCCCTTTTGCAATCATCATTGAACCATTTATTATTTTGGTGTCTGTTTTGAATGCCAATAGTGTTTTCTGTGGTCAACTTAGTGCTATATTTGATTTTATTCCATAGTCCTTCAATATCATGTTTTTGCTATCTACAGTATTTCAATACTTTTCCAGCACATCTTGGTACTTCTTTTTTTCTTCTTCACTTGTATTAAACCTTTCAATATTATATTTTTGCTCTTTCTTAGGTTTAGAGAAGACATTTTTGTTCAATTTTATCCGGAGAATAGATGCAACAAGAAAATGGTCGGTATCACATTCTGCTCCTCTGTAGCTTCGTATAGTTTGGATGCCATTTCTGTGTCGTTTATTGATTAGAATATGATCAATTTGGTTGAATGTCTGTCCATCAGGTGATCTCCAAGTTTGCTTGTGTATATCCTTTCTCATGAAGGTAGTGCTGCTTATTGTCATGTTTTTTGAAGAGGCTAGCATTATTAGACAAATTAGGAATAATGATAATAATTATTTATATTTATATAAAATGGGAGTAATTTATTCTTTGAAATGTAGAGACTGCGGTGAGATATATACATAGGGAGTAAAAGGAGATATTTGAAACAACCTTTAGATGAACATATAAAACCCTCAGGAGAAATAAAAGAAGGTATATCCGATTGGGCTGACCACAGTCTTGACTTAAATCACAGCTCTGATCCTCATATAAATATCCTTATGAGTCTAAGGAAAGTACTGAAAGACTGCTTATAGAATCAGTTTTTGTCAACTGGAATTGGTGAATTAATAAAGAAAAGGTTTTAAAAATAAACGTTTGGTATATTTAAAAAATTTATGGATAAAAACAAAGTTCTAAAAGCAAAACTAAACAATATGGAAGTTTATATATCTTTTGGTTGTTTGCTCACGTTTTGGTTTATATTATTGTTTTGTTTATTATTTAAAATTGATTGATTAGTAGTGTTTAACTTGTTATTGTTTCGTAGCTTCACTTATTTGTTGTTTTTAGATGTTTGCACGCATTGATTGTTTTTCACGTTTAAATTTGATTCATCCTATCGTTTTATATTGTTAATCGTTTTTTAGAAGAAAAGTAGTTTTTCTCTTGAATGTAATATCTCTTGATAAAAAATCAAAATATTGGGCGAAGAAATGTGTTGATGTTGTTGGATGTTTATTAGAAGTATGTGTTTTCTGATATTTGGAAGAGTTGTCTGATGTTGATGTAAGCGTTTATTTAATTAATGTATTAATTAAATTTATAGTTTAAAATTTTAGGGCTTCAATTGTATTTAAATTTATGATAATTAACAATTTGAATATGAAGATTTGATGTGACATCACAAGCTCATATAAAAACTATGCAAGTCAACTGTCAGAGGATAGTATGCGCCAGAGACTAGAGGCACTAGAAACTAAAAGCGCTAGCAGAGAACGCATAGAGAACATCGTGAGCAGACGATGCGAAGCAAAGTTGAAACCGAGGCAAACTTATCTTATAATAAGTCGGAGGAGAAGTCATGCGGAGATGCCATAATGAAGACATCAAAATGAGATTTGTCAACGCAGTTCAGCGTCAACCTGAAGCTCAAGGAATATGGAACGAACAATGGAAGACTATTCTGCGAGAGTTTATTCGACAAAGAACTATCATTGCCTGCTGTGTGAGTTCAAATTAATTATCGGAGATAAGCGTGTTTCATTTGATTCAAGACTACAGTTAAATCACCAAGGATTCAAGTTATAGCGAGAACTTCTTAACTCCAGAGGAGTTCCAGGATTCCAGAAGATAATCGTTAATTATTAGGAGATTTAAATAATAAATTAACTTGAATTTATTATCCTGTGTTGAACATTAGAACTTTAATTTTAATAAGAAGTGCCACTCAAGTTAAGTAGGAAGACAACATCATTAATAGATGAGCGTTTCAGAATTATTTCAAGCGTCGTAGAAATAAAGTGAATCAGTGTTACGTTACATAAAATAAATAAGTGCATCAAAGAATTACAGCATTCAAGTGATTCTTAGTATTAAATAAATCTGTGTGTAGTAGAAATAAGTATTTCAGTGCATCGTATTCTAGTGTTCCCAGTATCGAAGAAAATTAATAGAATTGATAGTAATTATGTGCTTCGTAAATATATAAGTGTATTTAAGTGCCTCGAAATAAGAAGGTTTTTTTCATAGATTATGAAATTCATTACTAGTGGATTTATTGTAGTTCGTTGTGAATGAAGATGTAGCAACCTCAGCGTGAAGTATTCAAAACGTGAAGCAGGTTTATCTTTACTGAATAAGAAAACCCAGCTAGATGAACTGTTACGCTTCTGAGAAATAAACTGTAAGTGCATCTGAACTATCTGTGAGGAATTAGAGCAGCAAAACTGAACTTTAAGAACTCTGAACAGCTTTAATATCTTCCAAGCGAAGTTTTGCAACCTTGTATATAATTGTAAATAAAGAAAAAAACCCTGAGGTTGTGCTATTCATTACAGTTGATGTTTATTAAATAACATTAACGACAGCTACATTGTTTTTGGTAAGCTATGATTATAACCACTGGCTGACTTCCCTGAAGTTTTTGTTGTTTTTTGCTGCAAGTATTAAGTATGTTCTTTAGTTAATTCTAACAATTAGAATTAATTCGAATCTTCTTTCTTTGCAATTTTAAATTTCACATCTCTTTATCATATTCCCTATTCCTTGATGACTTTAGATCTGTTTCAATGTGATATGGAAAGTATTTCGGAGGAAAGTGACAGCACATATGAAAAACCTAGTAGTTTACTACGGGGATCATTGCGCATTGCAATTGAAATATTGTATTATGTTTATTTAATAAAAAGAAGAGAATTTAGAAATTTTTAAATAAAAAACGATCGAATGAAAATTTTCTCTTTTGAGGTTATTATGTGGATATTCCAATATAGATTCCTGAAGAAGTTTGGGTCTCTTCCAGATGCACATGTGGAGACTATTGCTCACTAAAGCTAAGAATTCTAAGCTTTCCAATTAGAATAACATAATTGGAACTTTTATTTCTTCTTCACTAAAAAAATTCTTTAAGAATCCGTTGTGATTATTTTTCTTCGATTTATTATTGACAAAATTACAGAGTTTTCAAAACAAATTTCCTGAACAGCTATATTTTGCTGTGATTCACAATGACTTCTTTATAATAGCCTAATTGCCAATATTTTACTCTTTAAATACTTCACTGCAATATCTCGCAGTAAATTAAGAAATTTTGATTCTTCTCATAACCGCATTAAGAGTTCCATGATATATTAGTTATATTGTATCATATCTCGCCAGTTGGATTAGCTAGAAGGTGAAACAAAATTACCAAGTTTTCTGCAACATTAGAGAAATTAATGAGTGAAAGTTGGTTGAAAATACTTCAGAATTCAAATAAAGAACCACAGTATATATTCAGTATAATCTTATAAAAATACATTAAAATATTCGCCTTTCCTCTTATCTACATTCCTGTTTCCCACAATTTTGTGAAACACAGAGATTTTTGCTAATTTTTTGATGCTAAGAAGAAACCTATTATATTTTATGTTAATGTTGTTTTTATTAATCTTAACAAAAAATGTCCATCTTCTTTAACAGTCGTACTATTTAAACGAAAACAAATAAATGCTACTCTATGTCTCCAGAAAAAAAGAAATTTAACACTGCATTGATTTCCGATAGTAACAGCGAGAGAAGGAATCTCAGGTTTTTGCATAGAATACAAGAATTACTTTCTGACCTCTCCAAGAATAGAAAACAATGCTAACATATATTAGCCACTGAGATTACTTTGCTGTTGCTATCTTCGTTACATACTGTTGCTTACAGAGAAAGCTTTTTTGTTAACTTTTGTTATTACTGAAAATTTGAAAATAATATAAAAGCAACAATGGATGAGACCAAATTATTCACAAGTGACATCCTGGAACAACTGTTTCACAGTCGTTGGCGATATCAGCCAGGAGAAGTCAAAGTAAATAACATGGGCTACGTATTGAGGCTAGTATGAACAATTCATCGGAAGCGCAGTGGTGCCTCAGAGAAAAAAATACACAATGAAAAACTCACCAATGAAAAAAAACCAGTTAGAAAATCCACTTGCCTCAAAAAATGGATGAGACCAGATAAGTCTTATGCTTAAAACAAAAATTCATTGAGGCCTCTCTCGCTGTAACAAGGATTTTCTCACTGGTTTTTTCATTTGTGAGTTTTTTCTTTTGTATTTTTTCTTTTGGCACCACTGCCCTTCCGATATATTGTTCTCACTAGCCTCAGTACGGAGAGCTTGTTATTTACAGTGACTTCTCTTGGCTGTTGATCTTCAACGAAAGTGAAACAGCTGTTCCAGGATGTCACTTCCAGGCTGTTCCAGGATGAATAATTTGGTGTCATCCATTGTTGTTTTTTTAATATTTTAAATGTGCAGCTTGAAGTCTTATGCTTTAAAAAAATGATTGAGGCCACGCTGGCTGCCACGTAGATTTTATCACTGGTTTTTTCATTGGTGAGTTTTTCATTGTGTATTTTCTCCTTTGAAGCACCAATGCCCTTCCAATGTATTGTACATACTTGCCTCAGTACGGTGATCTCGTTATTGGCTGTGACTTCTCTCGGCTGATGATCGCCCAACGAGCGTGAAATAGCTGTTCCAGGATGTCACTTGTGAATAATTTGATCTCAACCATTGTTGTTTTTTCAACATTAGAAATGCGCAGTTTGAAGCCTTAAGCTTTAAAAAAATTCATTGAGGCCGCTCTCGCTGGAACATGGATTTTCTCAGTTGTTTTTTTTTTCATTGGTGAGTTTTTCATTGAGTATTTTTTCCTTGGAGGCACCAGTGTGCATCCGATGTATTGTTCATACTAGCCTCAGTATGGAGACCTTGTTTTTTTTAATTTTTGTTTTATTTGTTAATTTTTTTTTATTTTTCATTTAATTTTACTGCTAGTACGTTTATAGTAGCACTGACCTTATTAGCAATGTGAATGAAGAAGGTCTTGCTTACTCCATACTCAATAATATTTCCTATTTACTTTATATTTAGAATTTACTTTTAGTAACAAAACTTACCAATGAACCAAATCCAATCCAGAAGTTCTTGTTTATTCCATACTTCTGAGTCCAAAATTCCGAAATATTGGCCCCTGGTACCTTCATGAGTTCAGATATTGGAATATCAGTCTTTCTTCCATTTATTCCAAACATTTGTCTGTATTGATCCCTAAGATTATTAAAAAATGGCGAATGGAGGAAAGGTCGAAAATAACAAATAGTTAGACTAGGCAAACTCAATGTTTGGTTCCTCACTATCGTGAATTTCATATCAGGGGAGTTATATATGTAATTCTTTAGTTCAGTGAAAATATGGCAACTGCAGAAAATGCCACTAATTACAATAGCAATGATCCAAACAGTCTTCAGCTGAAGTGAAGATCGTTTACTTAAAATTCGATCAAATCCAACGATTCCAATACTTGGCTGTGGAATAGATCTCAGTTGAGTAACGGAATTATCTTGGTTTAGAATTCCCCGATTTCTTCTTGTTTTTCGATTGTTCCAGAAGTTTTTTAGTTCAATGCCAGTTTCCTTATTATTCCTTTTACGTTGACTCTTGGTTTTTCTCTCCAGATACTATAATAAAAAGGAAAAACATATAATAATGAAGTTAAAGTAATTTTGACTTCAGTAGTTTCAAACCACATCTGAAAATTAAGTGATTCTAAGATTCGTGGATTAAAATTCCATTCTCTTTTAATAGCAATTAGTAGATTTTTAAATTAACTTCATTGAAATTGATTTAATTCCATTTTTAAAGATATAGATTTAAATTTGATTTTAAATCTATTTTATTTAATTTTCTTGCACAATGTTTGAGAAGATTTATTGAAGTACAGTTGATCCGACAGTTATGGGACCGAGGGGGTGTCGGATTATCAAAAATATGGGATTACCAAAAGTTGATTTTTAAAACTGAATTTTGACTTCTAAGTGAAGAAAATTTAAGTTGTTATACGAGTACTATATGTTCATTAGTACGTATATTATAGAAATTTATATTGAGTACTTATTTTACGGCCATCAAGGATATAAAAAAAAACCTCATTAGGCATAGTTTTATACAAATGAATACATATATATTTAATACTAATTTATTTCTGTATGTCTTAAAAAAATGAAATTACAATGTATAATGTAAAATGTAATTTTATGTCTAAAAATAAAAAAAAATACGTACATATATATTGACGGCTTAAAATAATCTGTAACCGTTTTTTTTTTTTCTTTTTACTTTAAGAGTCTGTCATGGCTTTTTCTTGAATATCTTTTAACTTTAAAAGGTTCTCATAGTCGAGTTCCCTCTCCTCACACCAACGTATTAAAGTGTTTGCAGCCGACATAACTTCATCGCAAGTGATTGTGCATTTCACCTCCTTGACGGCCTCAATCGCATCGGTTTTCGAACCAATCTGCGACAAACTACCAAGCCTGTCGGACTGTGAAATGTCGGATTATCGCGAGTCAATTTCAAAAATGATTATTCATTTTTTTATTTCGTAATTTACGTAATTTAAAAAACTTGTTTGTAATTAAATCATTTTTTTTATTAATAATAAATTATTAGTCCAAGTTTAGGTTTAAAAATTATTATATTCTTATATCTTTTCGAAACGAAAAATAAAGAAGAAAAATCCTAATGTCTTCCTTCCTTCAAATATTATTTATTCTAATTTATAATTATTTTTTAAATATTTATCTAAAGTTTTTTTTTCATTTAGTTAGTGTTCATGAAACTGAATAAAAGCGAGAAGTCTGCAGCCATTTTCAATATTGTAAATAACTGTTCAATGCAATAGTTCAAATTTTACATTTTGTGAAAACAATAATTAAATCAGCCTTAATTACTTAAAGCATCTAAAGAAGATTAATTTTCATCATATCTAGTCAGGTGCACATTAATGAATTAGCTAATTGCATCGATTATTATTCTTTTGATAACAAACCCTATTGTTTAGGTTCTAACATTTTTTGTTTGTTTTTTTAATTGGAATTTGATATTATTTTCTAGTTCAGCCACATTGATTACTTTTCAAGAGACGGTTTCAAAAAGTTAATGGCAGGACGCACGGAAACACAGATAAGTACATATGAAAATAAACTATTAATATCCACTTTTATGAAGATTTTTAGAAGCATTTTATCCAAATGAGATTTTGTAGCTAATTTTAATGGCTTAATAGGGATAAGGATGTAATTCTGTTCATTGAATTAAAGTTCTTAAGTGATTAAACTTTAAATGTTTCAAAAATAGTAAACTGTAGCATTTAGTTACTAATATATATGATTTTGAATTAATAAAATTCATAATTAAAAGTACTTGACTATTGTCTGGAAGAACTTTGTTCGATGATTTTTTTCCAGGTTAATTATCCTTAGACCAGTATTGCAATCCACTCGCCTGTCGGATTTTATAGGTGGGTGGGCTTAGTATTGATTGCCTAAATTCATTCAATAAATGTCTTCAATAGCCCCATGGTTCAAATTATGTCCATGTAAAACGGTCGGAATGGTTACCATTTTTAAATATATTTTATTTTATTAAATTACAAGAATTATTTACTGCTGGAAGCGAATTTTTCAATGATATCAAGTAAATTACAGAAATAACTTTGCAGTAGACTAAAATGCTAAACGCTACAGAAGAAAGAGCTAAAATAACTTAGTGTTTAGTAATGCTTTTCATTACTAAATAATAATGAATTAAATTAGAAAAAGATTAAAATTAATGAGAAAATTGATGAGCATGCAATTTCACGTTTTTAATTCGTGTTTTTTTTCCTTAAATAATACTGATAACAGTTTCTAGCTGATAGCTGAGGGCAATCGTTTTGTAAAAACGCAATAAAAAATTGAATATAAAAACTATATTTTTCTATATTAAAATTTCATAATCACCTTTGAAAAAATAAATGTTATCGTAATTACCTGCATATGTATGACTTCTATGATGATTTCAGTAACTTCTAGAATTGTCAGGAGATTAATGTCAATAAATACTCCTAAACTACCTCCTACTTCAGCTATTAATTGTGATAACGAATACCATTGCTGCTCCGTTATAACAATTTTTTGTCTTTCGAAATACTGGATTAACATTCTGAAATCTTTCTCATACAATTTAGCTACTTGTGGAATAAAAAAATGAAGAACTTCAGAGCATTTTCGAGGACATTGTCGTCTACAATCATCTTTTTTAATATGTTCTTCCATAACATGCAAGGAGTTTTCCAAAAGTTTGGGGTCATCACAATATTTCAACGAAGCATTTGTCAAGAATGGTAACCTAAATGTTAACAAAAAATAAAACAAAAAACAAATAATAAATACACATTACATAAGGGAGTCAAATTTTCCTGTATACAAGTATTTTAGGATGATGCGAAAATACTTTGGGAGGTAATAATATCGGTCATTCTCAGGAAAAAAGATTGTTGATCAGAAAGAGACATTATGTGTTTCTAATCTGTATTGATCAAGTTTAATTTCAAATGAAATATAATGAAGTTGGGAAGTTTATAAACCATCAACTTTTCAAACAAATTTTCAAACCTTCAACTCACAACTTAGTACACTTTTACACTCGTGTGAGAACAAAGTGTTGCTCATTGAATGTTCAAATGATGTTCACAAAAAGACCTAACTTACTACGAAAACGTTCAAACCGGAACATACAGCGCACTGTGGCTCAGTAGCTACCTGCTCACCTTAGTAGCCACCTGCTCACCCGAACAGATTAGCTCAACAACTATGCTCACACAGCAACAATACAAGCTACAGAAAATTGTAAAAATCTGCCACTAAGTGCTTTCAGTAGCCACAGTGCCATCTATGTCCCTCTATTTTGCGCGCTATTTCGAAAGTTCTGCATTTTTTTGAACATATCTCTTATCTTGACGTTCCTAACTTTCTAACATTCAAATAGCGAAAATATTCAGTACAGGACACTTGTTTTATATTGAACTTTTTTTTTCTTCGAATGAACGTTACCATAGCCATAGTGACCTTTCTGTATTGATGTACATCACCAGTCAATCAAATATTTATTTTTATTTATTTTTACATTATATTATATTTTAAGGAATAGCTTTAAATTGCAATTAATTTTTGAACCGATGTTAATAGTAGTTACATCATTTTATAACTTTACAATAAATTAATTTTTATTTATAATTTCAATTAGGTTAAATGTACTTGATGGAATAATATAATAAATTAGATACTTTCACTTGCTTAAGTAAAAAGTAGAACTATTCTTTACTTTACATTTTATTTAACTTTACGATCAACAACATTTGGATAATAACTTTTGACTTCCCTTCCATTTCAAGTCCATTTAATCCCTTCAGAGAAACACAGAAATCGTTATCAACCAACCAAAGTAGACAGAACTAGTGATTACACAATCTTATCAGTCGTCCAAATTAAGAATCTTCTTTTATGATAAATAGTAGAAAGGTTTCTTTCCTGGGAAGATATTCGGACGAGATTAGGATTGACCGCCAAAGTAATTCAAACAATCATTAAAACATCGGAGACCAAACCTTCAGCAGCACTTGAGCTACGAAGGCTGGTATGGAAAATACTTATCTACTTATATGCTAGGCATATGCTCAGATTTTCATCATATAAGGAGACTGAGTATTAGGTTCTTGGGAGAAGAAGGGAGGAGAGAGCAAAATAATGCAGCCTATATTTAAGTTGGACCTTTTTTTTTTTTTTTTTTTTTTTTTTTTTTTTTTGTTTCGAGAGTTTGAACAATTATTT
>JAFIDM010082817.1:41346-54364 GCA_023159025.1 Thereuonema tuberculata | reverse complement strand
TTTTTTTTTTTTTTTTTCGAGAGTTTGAACAATTATTTATTTATTTATTTCTAAATTTAAAATTACAGTCCTGCTAGGTTTTCAAAATGAAATCCTGTGATGCAGGTGCTGAAAGTATAAATAATTTATATTTGTAATTTAAAAAGTATTAATCATATAAAATCATATAAAAATTATATAATTACGCAATTATACGAATTATACTTAAATTAGATTCAATTATATAATTATATAAAAATCAATATATCACAGAAATATAAAAAGAAAATCAAATACAAAAAGAAAATTATTATAAATATCATTCATTACAATCAAATTTAAGGTTCCCAAATTATTTTTTACTTATTATTCTAATTACAATTTCTTTCTTTCAAAGTTTATACTGTATAACATTACTGTATAACATAATGTTTATACTGTATAACATTAAAAATTTCTAAATCTAATTGTGAAAATAAAACTTTAAATAACAATCTCTCATGCCAAAATTATTCAACTAAAAAATATATAAACAAAATATCAATACACAAGACCAAAAACACACAAAATATAAATATAGTATATGTAATCAAAAATACCTAAATATTCCAGATAATTTCGCCAAATATTATTTTTTTCAGTATTTGCTTTTTTAATATACTTATTTTATTAAATTTATTTTGTTTTAATTCATTTGTAATTTGCATAAAAATCTTTAATAGAATTCTATTTTTATTTCTTAATCCAAAGTTGTTCTTAGGATTTTCATAATATAAAATCTTTATTAATGTATTTCTAGTAATATTTTCTAAGTTATAATTTCTAATTTGATTTCTAATTTTATAAAAGTTATTTATTATTAAAGAATATAATATTTTTTCTTTTGGCATTAAAATTTTATATTTTATTCTTATCTGTATTTTTTCATTCTTTGTTAATATACAATAATCTTGTATTATGTAATTCATTATTTTATTTAATATTCTATTTATGTTATTAGTGTCTGTATTACCTAAATGTACCCAACAACATAATCCATAATTTATTAATGAATCTATAAATGATTTATATATTAACATCTTGTATCTTATAGAAAAGATACCCTTTATATGTTGAAACATATATATTAATGAATTAAGTTTATTTAATATATATAAATAATGTGTTTTCCAAGAGAATTGATCATTAATATATAAACCTAGATATCTAATTGTTTTAATAATTTCAATATTTTCACAATTACAACTTTGGAAGTTTATGTCATCATCGAATAAACAATTATAATCATGATATTTTATTACTGGATTTGTATGTAAAAATTTATTTTTTGTTTTCAATATCATTAGTTTTGTTTTTTCACTATTTATTTTCATTTTATTATTGTGTGTCCAAATAATTAATTTATTAAAGTCTTTTTGTATATTGTATTCTGCAGTTTCATAATTTTCATTTATATTTATCAATATGATGTCATCAGCATAAGCAAAAATTTTTGATGTTGATATTGTACTATATAATGTATTTAAGTATAAAATAAATAAAAGTGGCCCTAAGTTTGAACCTTGAGGAATTCCTGTTTTTAATTTATATGTTTTACCTAATTTTGAATTTAAATTAATTCTTATTTTTCTATTTTTTAAATAGTTTTTTAATATTTCTATCATATTGCCTCTTATTCCAATATGAAATAATTTTTCTATCAATATCTTATGATTAATACTATCAAATGCTTTCTCAAAATCTATAAAAATAATATATATATATAATAACCGTTATTTAATGCACAATTTATGATTTTTTGGAAATCTTGAAAGAGTTTATCAGTACTTAAATTTTTTTGATATGCAAATTGTTCTTTTTTTAGTAATTTATATTTATACAGAAAGTTATATATTGTATTAGTTAAGCATGTTTCTATAATTTTTGACATATTGGAAAGAACAGAAATTGGCCTATAATTTTTTATATCATCAATTTTTCCTTTTTTATATACTGGAGTTATTTTCGCAGTTTTCCAAATACTTGGGTAAGTTCCATATTCAAACATGGCTTTTATAAGTTCATGCAATATTGCTGCAAATATATCCATATACTTTTTTATATCTTTTACAGCAATATTATCAATACCAACAGTATTTTTATTTTTCATTAATGTAATTATATTTATTATATTTTCAATACTAGGTATATCAAACACTATTGAATTTATTGAAGTTTCAATATCCGTGTTATTACTTCTAGTGTTACAATTACATGTACTAACAACTTTACTAAATGTTTTACCAAATAATTCATCAGTTTGCTTATAATTATATTTTTCTATTAATTTACAAATTTTGTTTCTATCAATAGTTTTATGTTCATTATTTTTTATAATATTATTTATTATATTCCAAGTCTTTTTATTATTATTGTAAGTGTTTAGAAATTTATTTTGATAGAATCTTTGCTTTGTTTTTTGTATTAGGTTTTTTAACCAATTACTCTTTTTTCTATAAATTTCTCTATATTCTTTATTTGTTTTATTGTTTTTATGTTTTTTATATAACTTATCTTTTTCCTTAATATGACTATATATTTCATCTGTTATCCATTCATGTTTATAATTTTGTTTTTTATTATTTTTAGTTTGATAATGATATTCATGGTTTACTCTATATTTTTCTTTATTACTTATTTGTTTTTTAGATTTATTTATAATTTTTACAAATTTATTTATTATTTTATTTGGGTCAATTATTTGCTTATTTCTTATATTATTAAGTAAGTTTTCTGATTTTTCAATAAATAATTCCTCATTTATTATATTATTGTGTCTTCTGAATTTTTTAAGATTTTGATTACTTTTACTTAATTTTTGATTAAATATTTCTAACATTATTATATAATGATCTGATATTTCTGTTTGTATAATATTACTTTTAGTATCTTTATTTTTTAAATTAATAAAACAGTGATCTAAGCATGTTGAAGTATAAGATTTTATTGTCTGTACTTCTCTAGTTGCAGTATCAATTAAATTCTCAAAGCCATAAGTATTAAAAATTTCTAAATATTTCAGTACCAAAGAATTGTTTTTTTTTTTTTCTAGAATATTAATATTCATATCACCAATAATTATAAAATTATTAGTTTTTTCCAATTTTTTATGAGCATATTCTATAGTGTTTTCTAATTCTTTAAGAAAATAGTTTTTATTCGTTAGAGGAGGTTTATAAATTATTAATATTTTTTTTACATTTGTACTATTATCAATTTTACTTATATTAATATCTTTATATTTAAGTACACATGTAATATTTTCAAATGTTATTGTGTCAATCTGAAAATTCATCAATGTATATTCATTTTTATAATACATTATTATCCCACCACCTCTTCTATTTTTCCTAAGATTATATATCATACTATAGCCTTCCAGGGTAAAATATTTAATTTCATTTTCATTTATGTTTATTTCTACTAAAATTATTATGTTTATTTCATTTAGAAATTTTTTTATATGACAAATGAGATAATCAAAATTCTTTTTTATACTTCGTATATTTAAGTATAATATTTTTTCAGAAGACTGATTTATTATTCTATTTATATACCATTCTTCAAAATCACAGTAAATATTTAATTTTTTCTGATCTGATGTTTCAAACATTGGTCAAACATTTTTAGATTATTTTTTTAAGATCATCTTCATTCATTATTTTTATTATAGATGAATTTTCATCTTTTCTTACTAAGATCTTATGGAACTTTGTCCAAGTGAATTTATAATTCTTCTCTTTTGCAATTATTCTTGTTTTCCAAAATAGGGTTTTTTTCCTTTTCGTTAAGTTCTCATTAAAATAGATTCTACTGGTGTCATTGCTATCAGAAATTTCATTATTTCTTAAGATTTTCTTTTCTTTCATTTTTTCCATCCAGATTAATCTACTTTTTAAGGTTGAAAACTTGATTATTATAGGCTTTATTTTGTTCTTATTAAAAGTTTGAACCCTATGCATAACCTCTACATTTTGAAGTTGATCTTTCACACCTATCTTGTTTGCAATTTTTTCTACAATGTCTTGCAATTTTTCATTTGGAAGTTGGATAACTCCATTTATTTCTAGGTTATTTTGTCTTAATTTTTCTTCATGATTGTCTATTTCTAGTTCAAAGTTTTTGATTTTCTCTTGTGTTTTATCCTTTTCTTCTTCTAATTTTAAAAGTCTTTCTTCAGTTTTCTCCTGTTTTCCTTCTATGGCTGATAATTTATCTATTAGTAAAATTTAGGATCTTGTTACTGACAGGCATTTACAATGCTTTAAATAAACTATACACGCTACTTTGCTACCCATTCCTTCAAAAATATGGGTCAAAGAATCATCATAAGAAAATATTCAGAACTCTGGCATTGTGATAAACAGGTAGGAGGACATGAAGGTAAGCTTAAAACTTTTGTTAAGATTAATGAGAAATTTTTCTGGCCAGACATAAGCCGCGATGTATCCTCTGGTTGCTCCGCCAATCCAATGGGTCTCCTTCCCTGCATGGTCTCGTCTTTTGACACACTTTGCAGCAACATACAGAATGAGCTACATTACGGCTTATGACTGAGCAGAAAAATTTCTTATTAATCTTAACGAAAGTTTTAAACTTACCTAAAATATTAAGAACGTTTGAAAAATATTTATCTTTTCTCTAGAATGAAACTTGACCACTTTCATTAATCTTGCTGAGTTTTCGCAGAGATAATGGGGAAGGAGACTGACTACCTTAACTGCGTTCTATGAAAAGCATGATTTCCTAACACTCTGGAAGAAGTGATCCTGTGTAAATGATCCTGTGATTTGCATTCGATTCAAGCAACAAGAAAGTCAGAAACAAATCCTGCCTAAAACTTATTAAATGGTGAATTTTTTTTATTTTATTAAAATACCAGAAAAAACCTTTTCCTGGCTTTCCACTGAGCAAATTATTGAAATGTCTGTGAAGAAGGAAACAAAGGTTGCGAGAAGAACTCGTGGACTCCGCCTCAGGAGAGAGGTAGTGTGACTCTACTAAATGCAGAATGCAGAGGGATTATAATTTGTCATTGGTTAAGCAGGAATGTCACAATTCCTTTTTCTCTGATAAAAAATGAGTCGCACTTTAGCATTGACGAAAAGTGAACTAGGACTGAGGTTTACGTCAATAATAAAGGCTGATGTTGGTCAGTGCTTTTTCTATTAGTTATTGTATTCTAGTGTTTGCTTCTTATATTTTTTTTAAATAACGACTAAACACTATAGTATTTTGAGATGAAATAGATTAAATGAATTAAAATCTAATGATATCTACATAAAAGTATTAAATACGAAGTTTGATAACGATCTGTTTATTATTTTTCGAATTATTTCTCTCCCCAAGAGTCAATATACGTAAACACACATTCACATATATATAAGTAAAAAAAAAAGTTTGTTCTAGACAGCATCAAATATTAGTAGTAATGTTATTAGTAATGTTACTGTTGTTCATGTTCTTGTTCGTTATTGTGTTTTATGTTATCATTTTTGATAACTATGCTGTAAGATAATAAGATAGTTTTCAATTGTTAACATGTATACGAAAATGTTTTTAGTTCTTATTTTTTAACCCTTATATTATGTAGAGGAAAAAGAATAGTTTTTGTCTTCTTTTTTTCTATAACCACCTGAAGAAGTCCATCAAAGACAAGGGCGAAATATTATTTATATTAAAAAAATATTATTTTATAGGATTTCTAAAACTAAATTATTTACAAATTTTATGAAAGATACCTTTATTAATAGTTAGGAAACTTAAAATGTACCTGCATTGTAAGTTCGAATATAATTTCTTTTCAATGCATTTGGTTACACAGTTCTCTACATCATTTCCATTTTCACAAGGATTTTTCTTCCAATTCACATTATGTATCTAAAAAAAGAAATAAAAATCTCTTTTCATGATAGTTTTAGCAATAGAAGATTAAGATACTTAAAATTTAAAAGTTTTTCAAAAGAATATTAAGGACTATTTGGATTTTTTTCTATTATTATTTGTTTCTACAGGAAACTTTTTTCTGAATTTAGAAAAAGAAAGTTAAAATATAGTTTTAAGAATGCAAAATTAATAATTGCTCATCTGAATCAGAAATAAAATTTCAGCAATAAATCTGATATTTCATTCTTATGTGGTACAACTACAAAATTTTGATGTTTTCTAAAAAGTTTATTGTAATGTAACATAAAGTCAAATTCCTGTAATAGAAAATTTCAAATATAAGTTTTAATAGACATTAAAAATATACTTAAGTGTAACCACTAAGTGATGTTACTGATACTAAATATGAAGTCTACTTTAAATATATAAATATAATTATAAGTCAAAAAAGGAATGAAATTTTATATTATATGTTCCGTTTTAGAGATACTGCAGATATTGGAAAGAAGAATTCTCATAAAAATTATAGGTGTTTTTCAGACTGAAAAATTTTCTTTTCATTCTTGTGGCACTGTTTCTTCCTTAACCCATATATGGCGATGGCTGGCACTGATAAATGATCATTGTAGGCTTCGGCTATTGTTGAGCTAAAGTAGGATTCCATGCATTTTCTTTTAAAATTAGTGGTGCAATTTCCAAAAGATGATTGGATGATCGATGTTGACTCTATGTTGTGATGCTCTGGAATGCTGGCAGATGAGATATTCCAGATTCCCATTCAAGATTGCTCTTTGGGGCTCAGATACTCAGTCTAGGATTCATCTGCGCGTTTCCCCAACATATAGGCTTATATTATCAATACATCGTAATCCACATACGACAACCTTTGCTTTTTCAGTATACGTCTTATTATGTTGCTGAGAACGTAATATTTGTTGAATGGTGCTTTTGGCAGGACTTGTAAGACATAAACCAAACGGATCAGATATTTTATTTAATTCAGAAAACAGTGTTCTATGGAAATCAATCGAAATGAATTTTTTTCTTTTTTGAGGATATAATGATTTCTTTCCAATAGTATTTGTTAATGGATCTCTTCTCTCAAAGAAAAAAAAGATAAATCATTTTTTATTGTATATACATCGTTTATTTTTATTTTTTACAATTTCAGAACATTTCTTCATAGTGGCACTCCTTCCAAAACAAACAGGAATGCAACAAAAAAGAAAAAAGGCCCCAACCAGCACATGGCGATGTTTACAGTCTTAGTTTGGAATCTTACCAACAGTGTTCCAAGGTTTCCATATTGCCTAAGGATCACATTGTATTTTCATTGGTTCATGTTTATGTAGAAAACCGATCGTTTTTATTGTATAATAGTTATGGTTTGTGTAACTGAAACCGAAGTTGTGCTTTTTTGTAATAATTTTTAGAGTACATTTTTTATAGTAGTCAGATGTACAGACTTCAATTTTGCATTTATATATATATAGTTCAAAATGTTTAGACATTTTATATAAAACTGAAAAAATATAGTAATTTTTAAATAAATCTTATCTGTGGTTTTATTACATTGCAGTAAATTTTGTTATTTTCCAAATTGCCTTAAAACTCCAGAATTGAACAAATAATAAATAATTCAACTAAAAATTCTCCAAAAACTATGATCGTAGTTTTTAAAATCTCTTACTTTTATTTTCTCAATTCCTTCTGAATGCTTATTAGCGATTTTTTTATAATTGAGTTACCCTTGAGTAGAATTAAATTAATTACAAAAATTATTTACCTAGAATTAATGCCGTTGATTATGTTTCTGTTTGTGGATTCTTAAAGTTGTAATATTGTTGTGTGCATTTGTTAACCACTGTTTCTAAATTCATTAGCAAGACCATCAAAGGTTACTGATTTCCATTTTTATTTCCAAGTTTATTAATTTTAATATTATTCTTATTATTTTTGTTTTTTACAGAGTTGATAAAAATTTTCAAGTAATGCTGTTATTATTTATTATCATTTATTATTATGGAGTTAAAAAAAAATCTTTTTTTGAATAATTATTTTTTGATTGGTATTTATAAAATATTAAAAGAATTTTCTTTCCTTTTGTATTGTACTTCTAGTGTTTTGATGTTGATGGTATATCTATATTTCCTATACATTTTATCTTTGTGCAATATTAGTATTTTCAGTTGAAGTTGTAACAAAATAAAAACTTTTAAAAGTAGCAGAGTGGAAATGATAGCAACTTGCAGTTAAATCACGGTAAATTAATACTCAAGTCGAATTTAAATAACTACAAATATAAAGTATTCATGGAAATCTTAAACATTATATAGCTAATTATAAGTCCATTAGGATCACAGAAATGAACTCTTCTTCAGGCTTGATAGCAGGTTCTCATAGTCGAAACCGAAAACAATATATATGTTCCTCTTTACTTCAGCGGTTGATAAACCTCGTAAGAACTCATAAACCATTATTTGTTGAATATCCAAAGTCTCTATATTTTAATTGAACTCACAAAACAGAACGAAGAATAAAGAAAGAACCTCATGACTAGTCGATACCAAATGCAGTAGGGGTGATCCTTCAACAGACATAACTATACACCTAAAGCATTCTTCAATTACTTTCCTAGAAATGGTAATATTTGTATATCAACGAAACCGACATTTTAGGGTTCCAACCTGATAAGTGAAACTATATATAAATTTATTGTTTTGATATATTAACGATTATTTTTGAAAAAATGAAATATTTTTAGGAGTTTAAAGTTTCATAGAAACTTTTATTTAAAGTTTTTTAAAAATAGCAATAGAACACATATATGTTTGTTTCATATTTTATCAAATTTACCAAGTTTACATTTGTTTTAAATATTTTAGTCAGTGTTTTTATCAGAATATTTTACAGTTTCCGTTTGAAATTGTTCAGCTATTAATGTTTAATTTCAAATTTCAGGGAATACAATATTCATGAAAGAATGATAATTTAAGTACATATTACTATAAGAAAATAATGAAAATTATTTCATTTAACAAACTTTAAGCGAACTCAATACCTCTATTATTTCTCCAAGGAATTTTGCGTGAATTCCAAAACTTACTGAATATGCTTCCGTTTTTAATAGAAATACAGAATTCTCTTCTATTGATAAAAGGTACGCCTGTTAAATACAAAAATATTATATTTTTATTTTGTTTTTATTAAATCTAAAAGTATAAAAGTATAAAAGCACTTTTCAAAACGCACATTAATTTTTTTGTAATTTTTTCACATCCACAGAATAAAGTTGCCATACCTTAGTTTAATGGGCAATGAATAGGTATAAAGAACCGTTACCAACAACCCAAAATTCATCTAATAATGGTTCACATTAGTCTGAGACGACCACAAATTATTGATAATTAGTACTCTGATTAGTTATATGTATTTCACGAGAGCCATGATGGACCATGGAAGCTCTACAAGGTCATTTCATTGACCTTGGATTAAGAGGAGTTGGGATGGTCAGCCCAACGCTCGGGTAACAAAAAAACCCAGTACCCATTCTACAGGGGACGGGGTGGAGGAAAAATTTTGGACTTCAGCGGGGATTGTAGGCCTCCAACTCGCAGTCAAGTGCCCTAATACTCGGCTACAAGGCTTAGGAGATGACATCATTGCTAATGCTTCACTGTGCTATTGTCTCATTGTGAAATCAGAACAATTATTGAGCAAGAGCGATCGTTGTTACTGATAGCAGTGCCAATAACTTAGCGAAAAGCACAATTACTAATAGAAAACATATATTTTTATATTTTTATGAAAACATTTTTATTCATATGTTAATTTTATTCATATTCAAGCACATCTGGTGATTGTACTACCCTTACATTTAATGGAGTATTTATATGAAACTTAATGATGATTGGGTTCCATGTAAAGGATGAGGTGACAGGATGTTGTTGTGGACTTGCTATTAATTAGAATAGACGTATGTTTCAACAAACAATTGCATTTTTCTAAAATAAAAATTAATTGAAATTAATGTCCAACGAAATGTTTATTTTCTAAACATGAATCAAATCAATATATTTTAAAGAAAGTTCTTCTTTCTGAAAATATTGAAATTTAATAATTTCTATTAAGCCTAACATTACAATTTAGTTTATATTAAGGTAATTCAGAACTATCGTCTTATACAGTGGTTCCCAACCTGGGAAATATATTAAATAAAGACGGGAAAAGACAGATATGTCAGCATAAACAAGAGAGATAAGACAAAAGTTGTGAAATTAATTGATGGTTTGGTGAGAGGCGGTGTGGTATTTATTCACCTTATTATTAGATAGTTTTTAAATCCCTTAGTGACCCATTTATTTCCAGTTAGAACATATAGTCTAAAATTCAAATAACAGTAAACATTAAATACAAACATCTTGCTAATATTCCAGCAACAATTTATGAAAATGGGCTAACAGGAGATATGCAAGTGATAAAAGGTTGGAAATCGCTGGTCTAATACATAGGCCTTAGTATGGTCATGCTTTTTCCTGTCATGTCTAATCATGGACGGAGTTTCCACGAGATAATGTCTATGGACATTGCAAATTAATGGATTTTATCAACGAATCCCATGTGAAATAATATCATCTTCACATCTAAATATACAGGGTGTTTATAAATGAATATCGGGGTTTTAACGCTTTATAGTATTTATTACGTGAAACTTACAATCAAAGTTAATACATGAAATGAAAGAGCAACTCAAACAGTTTTGTTTGTTGGTACGCGCATGCGCAAAAAGACCTGTGCGCAGGCGCTAGAAAGCGTCAGTAGCAAACGTGATGACTAGGGAACAGAAAGTGTTTTGTGTTCTGCAGTTTGCAAAGACGAAATCTGTAGTTACTGTGCAACGTGCGTTCCGGAATATGTTCAGATGTGATCCTCCAAGTGATAATAACATCCGTAGATGGTATCACCAGTTTGAAAAAACCGGCTGCCTTTGCAAAGGAAAGAGTACGGGATGACCAAGGGTTAGTGAAGAGAGTGTTGAGCGGGTGAGAGAGGCTTTCACGCGTAGCCCGAAGAAATCAGTTCGGAAGGCTAGTTGTGAATTAACACTTCCGATGATGACTGTTTGGAAGGTTCTACGAAAACGCTTACAACTACGTCCTTATCGTTTACAATTATTACAGGCTCTAAAGCCAATAGACCATGGTTTACGTGCCACATTTGCACATGAAATGTTGTTGCAGGACGATTTGATGCATCATGTTGTTTTCAGTGATGAGTCGACATTTCACCTTAGTGGACATGTGAATACTCATAATGTGCGCATCTGGGGCTCAGAAAATCCTCACGAGATGGTACAATTGCAACGAGACTCCCCAAAAATGAATGTTTTTTGTGCCATATCTCGGCGGAAGGTTGATGGGCCTTTTTTCTTTGGAGAAGCAACTGTAACTGGTACATCCTATCTTGATGCTCTACAACTGTGGATGTTTCCCCAATTGGTAGAAAAAAAACCAAATAACTTCATTTGGCAGCAGGATGGTGCACCGCCTCACTGGCATAGCGACGTACGTGATTGGTTGAATGTCACTGTACCCGAACACTGGAATGGCCGCAAACGGCCCACTCACAGAGCCTGTTTTGAATGGCCTCCACGCTCCCCCGATCTGACTCCATGTGATTTCTACCTGTGGGGGTTCATAAAGGATCGTGTGTATGTGCCTCCACTACCAGCTAACCTACCCGACCTAAGAAACATGATTGCGGCAGCTGTTGCAACAATAACCCTAGAAACTCTAATCAACGTTTGGGAAGAACTGAGCTATCGACTTGATGTGTGCCGTGTAACAAAAGGTGCGCACATTGAACACTTGTAGGCTTCTAGGAAAACTGTTTGAGTTGCTATTTCATTTCATGTATTAACTTTGATTGTAAATTTCACGTAATAAATACTACAAAGCGTTCAAACCCCGATATTCATTTATAAGCACCCTGTACTTCCACTGATAAAAGTGGCTGAATTTCAGCAAATTAACATCATGGTACTAAGTCAGAAGTGTTTTAACATAATTTCAGTACCTCTCCACAGACAAGATAAAACATTATATCACAAGAATTTTTTTAGACAAAAATCCATGTGGTTTTAGAATGATGATTTTGTCGATTTTCTAATAAAAAAAACGGTGAATAAGCATATTTTTTTCTACGTATATTAAAATGAGTAAACAATGCAGAAGATGATTGTGAAAGGTTTTCTGGAGACTAATTTTAAAAATGAAAAAAAAGCAACAGCATTATTTTTATTTATTTTTTTCATCATTTTGAGTTCTCTAAGTTGTATTCTCCCTTTCATTTAAGCCCGTTTTACATTTACCGTTTCACTCGCCATAACCTCGACATTTCACTCGCCATCACCTCGCCATCACAGATGTCCAGGACATGGAGAGCGATAGCCCATGCTCTATTTTCGAAGAAATGTCTCGACATCAGATGGCTGGACATCGCCACTAGCGCTCTTGGTGACGAATTGTAGAACTTGGAAGTCCAATCGATTTGTACCTATTTATTCGAAATTACCGATTACAAAAATGATTTTCACGATCGGAGGGCATCTTTTCCTTATGTTTTCGTGGATGCTTTTATAAACTGTTACATTTTTAATCAAAATCATTTCAGAATTTCGGCTTGAAAATTCGAATCGATAGCGATCCAAGATATCGCCGTTGATCGAGATTTAACGAGACTGAATTATTTATCGAAACTGAAAACAAAGAAACACAAAACGATGAAAAAAAAACATGAATATTTCCTATTTTAATTAATTAAAGACATTTTTTCACCTATCCGATGCATTGACTAAATGGTTTTTATATAAATCACTGCTATTTTTTTCGTAAATAAAACGTAGGAATGATGACAATTGAGAAGTGTAAATGTTCCGTTTGATGGAAGGCGTTATGGTAAGTGTAAAACGATACACAAATCACTCGCAATCTACCCTGACATGACCTCCGTTATGGCTTGCATTTATGGCGAGTGACCTAGTAAATGTAAAACGGGCTTTAGAGATTTTTTTTTTTAAATTTATGTAATTGTGATAAATATCTATTATGAACAA